>JAOCPS010658370.1:0-10770 GCA_025505425.1 Graphium colonna | reverse complement strand
ACGACCGACCTTTGTTCCGTGACGTAGAAAGATACAGAGAATTAATCAAAAAAATAAATTATAAAAAAAACGAACTAAAACTAAACATACATGAACTGTACCAGGTATAATAAAAACATTGTTATGAAAGAAAAAAGAATACAATAATAAGAATAACGCAAAAAGATAACCTATCATTATAAAGAAAATATACAAAAGAAGGCTAAAACAAGCAAACTTATGAGTTAATAATAATACAACAAATTACAAGAGTTACAGCCTTGAACAGGGAAAATAATCAATTTGAAAATTTATACAAAAAAAAAAGAATATAAAAATACAAAATAAAATTCGACGATAATTATGATAGGTAGAGTAAACGAAAGAATAACGGAATGGGCTATTGTGTGTTAAAATCTTTCAAATTGTTATTTTATTTTATTTAGTCTTTATTGTTAATTTCTTAAAACTAGGATAATAAAGGGCGAACTTAATGCCGGTTGATGTTCTCTCCCAGTCAACCCTGGGCGTGGAGATAAAGTGTGGTAGGTGGAATATTTACGAAAAATAATAAATAAATTTCTATCTAAAAGATATCATATAAATAGCATACATAATTAAAATATACATAACATATTAAGATTATAAATACATATACATAAATATTTTCATATGCTTGTGAATAATAGTCATAGTATTATACTTCTACTGATTAAATAGAATCTTTTAAATAAAAATCACCAACCATACGTTTGAATAATACTTTAGTATGTGCTAATGTATCTGCGAATGTCTTCAGGCAAAGTTTTCCAGAGTAGTGTTGCCTGTACAGAGAAAGAGTTGCTAAAGAAACAAGTTTTGTGTTGAGAAATTGTAATTTTTAAATTAAATTAAATTTTTAATGACATGTGTAACAAATTCATTGTATGATTCAGCTGTTGATGCCCTGTTCAATAGTACCACGATTTTAAAAGGAGAGACCCGAAGATTGTCGCATAGAATTACGTGATAGAGTCTCCTCGATCCAAATCTGGGACAATGCTCATAAAGATGCTCAAAGGTCTGTACCGAGGATCCGTCGCACGGGAAGGCATTTCCCTCGAATATCGAGGGAAATATAAGGTATTTCACTGGCAAACCTACTTACTTTTCCTTTTATTCTAAAAAAATAGAACCTCTATAGTTTATTTTATTAGGGCATTTTACTAACATCAATTCAACATATACACCCAGATACGAAGTAATTATCTGTAGGCCGTACAAATTATGTTCCGGGTGGGAATCGAAATATCGCAAGTGATGTAATATTAATTTGTTTGTAAACGAATGTCATTTAAATCACAAAATAAATCTGTTAAAAACTACGAGCTGCTTATTTACAAATGCAATGAGATATAAAATGCTTTTTATCAATTTTAACGATTAACTGTAACTTGCGATAAATCGAAAGTAATGAAACGTTTTAATATTTAACGAAGTAACCCTTTTTAGTAATGAATTAGCGATTAACGAAAATGATTATTCGATTAGCAATGCCCAGCTGTGGATATAAATAATATAACACGGTAGTACTTCGGGCAGACAGTCAATGCAATGATCGTATAAGGGTTTCTTTTTTCCTTTAAAGATACGGAATCCGGAAAAATTAAAAAAAAAGCAAAACCGTAGAGTCCCTTAGTGGTTTTTTCTGGGCAGATCTAATTTTTATATTTCATAATTAAAAAAGCTTAATAGAAGCGAAAATGTTTAACGTTGATAATATGTGTTAAGAGGGTGGTGAGCGGCAGAGAGAGAAATCAAAAAAGTTTAAATTACAGGTTGACACAAGATCAAATAGTTTTTTTATACTTCCTGATTTGTTTTTAATCGGTAAGTATTAAAATCACCGACAATAATTCTATGGTCGAATAGCGGGGTTAAATTTGCCCGTTCATTTTCCAACTGCAAAAAGTAATCTGTGCAACTAGGAGGAGGATAATAGACCCGTAGCAAATTCCTTGAGTGATCAACAATAAATTCAATACCTAATTTTTTTGTACAAATGTCTAAAAATGTTGTGTGTACTTATGTATATTTTATGGAATCAGCTGTTGCCCACGGTTTTAGTCGAAATATATTTTATTATACTATAATAATATTTTTGCATGGGACCATAACTCTTTTTTGAATATTAAAATAGCCTAAGTTTGTCCCTAAACTATTAGCTATCTGCCAGTCTAAGTCCCGTCAAAAATTAGAACAGACATTTCGGAGATTAGCTGATCAATCAGACAATCAAAATTGATTCTTTGTAATCAGAATTGTACTTATTACCGTAAGGCCAGAAACACGCTTACGTGTCGTGTCGTGTCGTGACGCGCCAGTAGCATATCGGTTTCATACATTTACCATGGTTAGAGACATATTTGTATGTCGTGTCGTGACGCGTTCTGTCGTGGCGCAGACTGCTTGCCATTGATTGCGCCAGATCGGTGGTGGGGGTTATGGCGCGACATGACACGACAGACAAATGTGTTTCTATACTGCGTGGTTCGTGGCGTATACATCTAGCGGGTAATTTTAAATAATAGCATATTATATTTGCAACAATTTCTGAAAAATTACTTTTTGAATTGAAGAAGACATAAAAAAATATATATTTTTGAAGTCTACTACAATCCTCGTATTTAATAATAAAATTGTAATTTCTATTTGTAATTCTCTAATTCTGTATCAAGGCAATGAAATACATATTTTGTTTCTCCCTGGTTATAGGGTCAACCCAGTACCTTATTTTCTTTTGTTGCCCTTAAGAAGTTTCATGACTACGGGTAAAAGAAATATAAGGTCTTATCAAAATTAAAAACCGAATCCGAAGAAAACATTATGTACGTGTAAACGCTGCAAAGGTTCGAAATATACTGTTTAGAAAATACACGAAAGTGCGCCACGATACGACACATTAATGTGCACACCCATCGTAACGACAGTAAGACACGTAAGTATGTTTCCGACTTAATATTTTTATAAGCATTTGATAAATAGCTGTTACTTTGACATTTCAAACACATACTTGAACCTTGTAAAATATAGAATGATTATTTTGAGCCCATTCACGGATATGATGCTTTGATGGTGCATGGACTTATTTAAAAATAAACTATTGTACTTTGAAATTCATATTTTAATAAAAGATATTACGGTATATAGTGGATAATAATGTGTAAACAAATGATATTATTATTTTCATCAGAAAACAATAAAATTGCCTAAATGTAATCTTTTTATACTCGATTTAACTTCTTTAAAGAGCGATTTTCGAAAGGGTACTTCAGTACGATTCATTGGTCATTGGCGCCATACCGAAAACAAATAGGATAAATCTTAGATGTGATCTTGTCAAAATTATCATCCTAAAATTAACGAAGTATGTATTGTTCTCTGTCTTAGTTATTGATGTTCCAGTTATCCGTACGCTTATCCACGGATATCCGAAGGAAGAAAAAAATTCGTATTCGTATTCATTACTTTTTGGGGATATCTTATTAATTTTTAATATGTTGACAAAATTCCACATTTTCTACAAATTTACAAACCGTTATCAAAGGGGTTCACTGACGAGACGTCCTGGATGCGACGACATTCACGAATTGGACGTTGGCTCCCCAGCCAACGTCCACAGTCCACACCCCAAAATTCTGCGTTGCGTCACAGAGTAATAATACGTACAGAGACACTCTGTATGTCACATAGTAAATAATAGATACAGAAAGACTCTGAAACACACTTAAGGGGTCACTGACGAGACGTCCATATGGATATAGTGACGGGAAATAGATTGCGAGCTATTCAAAATGCGACCTTAAATGTATGAGCAACTGCGGCTTCTGCGTAAAATTTACTCTCCCCAAACCTCAGCAACGCGTCCGGGACGTCTCGTCAGTGACCCCTATTACAAAATTTGAATCATATTTTTATTTCATCGTGAATGGTGGCCAATAGAGTCACATTGGTGAGGTCGTTGGACGTCTCATAAATGATGTAGTTGACGTTTCTATTCTAACGAGTCAGTTTCAAGTTCAAGTTTCAACTTTATCAAGAGACGGAAGGAAAACAAACTATAGAGCATACATCATAAAGTAGAATTTTAATAAGTCTTCATTTCCACACGCAGATTCAACCAACAACACTTACTGGCTGATTTCGCTTCGTCGCTTCTAACACGTAACACTATAGTTCTACTTAGTTAACTACAATTACAGAAATGTCTGCAAAGGAATTAAAAAAAGTCAAGAGATCTGAACCTTCAACCTTTTCAAAATTATACCTTTTATCATATAACAGTTTTCAAACATTGGGGTAAGTAAATAAAGTTATATTTTAATTTCAGTTAATAATTACCACACTTTCTTGTGCTACCAATTAATTAAGAGTAAGTATTTTTTAATCGGAAACAAAATAAATTTGTTATCTTATAGCAGTATAATTTTTATTTACTCCTATACATTACCAAGCTGTCAATTTTTCTGTATTTTCCTAACAAGAACTTTCTTGCTGTGTTTGGAATTTAAATCCTTTATTTTTTTTAGATTATTATTATAGTTTGCAGTGCTTGTTTTGATAAAGTAGTATTAAAAATTATTTCCCTATTTAATATGTTGCTCTTTTTTGTAGGTGGTTTTATTTATTGTGGCAGTCATTAGTGCATTTTTTGAATAGAGGGACATTAGATACATTTTGGGAAGAAATAAAGTGGACAGTGATTATTTTTCAAAATGCAGCTGTATTAGAGGTGAGTTAAAAATTTTAATTTTATGAAATAGCAAATCCTTTTCAGACCTTTTTTTTAATTTTAGGTAGAGACAAAACTTGTAATTTGTATTCTAATGTAAATATTCTTCTAAAATAATAAACATTATTTAAAGTAGAAAATATGATGAAAAGTTTTTTTTTATCTACATTCTTTTTGGGTTTTATAACAACCAAGAGATGCATTGCTGTAGAAATATATTGACCTATTTTATATAATAATTTATCTAAATTCAATTATATTTATATTTATGTATTAAAGTGAAACCACAAATAATTAAAAAATTTATTCAATTTTCTTGTTAGACCTCAATGTAGTATTTTCATAATTACGGTAAGTTTTAATATAAAATTGTTTTTTAAGGTATTACATGCAGCACTAAGGCTTGTACCTTCAGGAGTATTTGTAGTTCTAATGCAGGTTTACTCCCGTGTTTTCTTGGTTTGTGGAGTGTTAATGGCAACTTCTGGTGGTACAGTAAGCCCAGGTCTACCTCTCTGCATACTTGCTTGGTCTATTACTGAAATAGTACGATATGCTTACTATGCGCTTAATTTGATTAATCTGGTACCACAAGTGCTGCTATTTTTTAGGTATGTGAATAAAAAATAATAATTTTTATTATTTACAAAATTTACCTATAAATAACATGCTTATTTTTGATTGCAGATACTCAACATTCCTAGTGCTATATCCCCTTGGTATCACTGGTGAACTGCTTTGCATGTACCATTCTTTGGATGAAATTGCTGAAAAGAAACTTTTCACTGTATCCATGCCAAATTCTTGGAATTTTGTATTTAACTATTATTATTTTATGATATTTTATATGCTATTATATATACCATTATTCCCAGTCCTTTTTGGGCATATGTTAAAGCAGAGGAATAAAATGCTTGGTAGTGAAACAAAGAAAGAAAAATAAAAACCTGTCATACCTAAATTTTCAAAATTATGAAGAAATATTTTTTTATAAATCAAGTGACATATTTCGGAATTATCATTGTAATTTATATTTATTTTATATAAAATGAGTATAAATTACAATGTTATTTCTAAAATACATTACTTAACAATGTTGTTAAGTAATTTCAAAGTTATTTAGCATTTCTAAGGTTGTGCTTAACATATATGAGAATAATTTAAAAAGATGTTAAGTACAAATTTTATAACATGTCTTTAGCTATAAAAACCAAGTTTAGATGCTTATAAGACAGGAAGTTAAACAATTAAGGTAATCTTTATTTGGTAGTGAGGTGCATAAATGGGTTGCATTGGTTATTTATTTTTTATATGTGGGTTGCATTGTTTGGGCTATGACTTATTAAAGACATTCTACAATTTTTTTGGAGTTTTATTTAATTTTTAACTAGTCATTGATTAGCACATTTGAATTCATAACCTTTATATTCTAATTTATGTAAAAGTCCAAAGGTTAAAACAAGAATTTATTTACATTAAATTGCTTACTTAGGGAGTTTACATTGAAGGTTGACTATAAATAATAAGCAAATTTATTTTGTTTAATTATGCATATCATAAAAATAGTTGTAAAAATAAAATGGTCATATTTTATCTTCATTGAGCAATTTAATGTTAATTTACCAAAATTTTGTCAGGATTTTAAATATCTCTGAGATATTTCCATTTTCCTGGTTTTTTTTTTATTATTGTAGGCATCATGGTAGAATTACGTATATTTTAGACCGAGCTGTAATGCTTGATAAACATTTATTAGTGGGTTCCTCATCATTGTGGCCTGAAGTATTTTCAGAATAAGGTATGATGATACAAATATCTATCCATACATTAAAGCCGTGCCTGGGACATGCTTGACAGGACAGTGAAAGACATACTTCTTTATATCCTCTTTTTTTTTACCGACTTCATTAGTTTTTTATATACATTCATTGCGCAATTTAATGTTAATTTACCAACTTATTTTGTCAGGATTTTAAATATCTTTTAGATATCTCCATTTTCCTGTTTTTTTTATTGTAAGCATCATGGTAGAATTTATGTATCTTTTAGACCGAACTGTAATGCTTGGTAAACATTTATTAATGGTTTCCTCATTGTGGCATGTAGTATTTTTCGAGTAAGGTATGATACGAATATCTATCCATACATTAAAGCCGTGCGTGGGACGTGCTTGACAGGATAGTGAAAGACATACTTTTTTACCAGACTTCATAAAAGGCTAGGCATAAAAACTTCATAAAAGTATGTTTTTTTTATATACTTTCGCGCATATCTCTGCCGTTTATGAACCGATTTGAAAAATTTACATTCCATTCTTTTTTCGGTTTAAAGGGTATTCTTCGGAAATGGTACCATAAAATTTTCAGAAAAATCGGTTCATTACTTTGTTTTTTAAATATAAATAACAAAATTTAAAAATGTCCCCACATATGTATCTCCGCAACTTATGGACTGATTTGAAAAAATATTTTTTTATCTGATAGAAGTACACTTTCACAATGGTCCTACAATTTTTTTTTATAAAAATCTGATGAGTAGTTCGTTTTTAAAATCAAGATAACGGAGAAGATATGTTTCGAGTTCTTTTAAGGCTTTGAAGTAGGTTTTTGTAATTTTCTGTGAAAATAAGCTAGTCTAACTTCACATACAATATTTTTTTTCTTTTCCCATGATATTGATATTGGATGGTATGTATTTAAACTGACGTCTATGATAGACGCCAGTTTTCGATTTACATAGGTGAACTATCTGCTCGTGGAACGTTAGTGTACTATGTTATTCAACTAAGAATGTGTACGACTTTGACCTCGAGTTGTGAAAGATCTGTCAAAAAGTACGGATAGCAAAAAATCATGTGCGTAGTTCTCACTATATTGTAGGTTTTTGTTTTACATCCTTAAGATTTTTAATCAGCTTCGAAAAAAGACTAGGCTCTCAGTTTTTGTTTATATTTTTTAGGCATGTTTGCGCATGCTCCATCATAGATGAACCGATTTTAATTTTTTTGAGTAGTTAATAGCCTAAGAGTTCACGATGGGTCTGGCCATCGTGAACTCTTAGGCTATTAAGTGAGGGTAACCTGCATACTGGTGAGGGATTCTGCATGGTCCTGCTAACATTATCGCTTGGTAGTCGTTTTGTTTGCATGATCGTGCACGAGAGCACATGCACAATCAGTGCGGGAAGGGAGGGAGATGCTTTACGCATGCTTATGCGTGCGCTCACATATTTGCTTGCAGGTTGTTAGGGGACTTTTTCGCGGAATATTGCTAATTAAACGGTCTTATACAGTTGTATACAATATGGACTTCCGCAAAGTAACGCCTGATTCTATTAATTAAATTAGAAAATTGACAATTTCGTTGGTGTCGGCACTGGGGATCGAACTCAGGTAGCCTTGAGTAAACAGAATTGAAGGCGAACGCCCGGACACTGAGCTACCACGGCTTTTAATCTTTAGTTTATGTTGGTTATAATTGAGTTGAAGACATTTTGCCCGGCTTTTAATTGCATATTTTGGAGCACGACCACACCAGTCGTAGACAATTCATTTCATCAATTATCTATTCCGTCTTATCTCCGACCATAGACAACCGAGTAACCTAAGCGGGCAGTTTCTAGAGAATTCCTTGAAATTCGATCTCTGTGACCCAAATTGTTACGCCGATCTATTATGAACTGCCGCAGGGTTAATTTGTTACAACTGGACGTCCACTATGTCAAAACTGTGCAGTTACTAAGTGGTTTCTAAGGTCGTAGAGCATAACATCTTTTTACAGCTCTTGCTGAATTTTTACGGCCGCGCTCACCCGGGAAAGTACCACCGCCCTTTATAAAGTCGGCATAAAATAAAGTATGCATGATTTTGGGGATGCTGGATGACCATATCTACTCTTCTATTTTCCCTTCAAATCCTTAATCCGACCCATTCTTACCAATAAACCTATCCTATCCAACTTCTTAGGTTGACAACACACTCATGAATCTCCGGATGTTGTGTGTGTCTATGAGCGACGGGGTCAGGTGAACCGTCTGCTCGTCTGTCTTGCTTTTCATAAAAAAATTACGCTTTTCTCTATAATAGTTCGGTCTGATAATATAATGATTATATTTTTAAAAAATGTTTCTGTCTGCCCAATATTTTAGTGCCACCCAATGGTAGACTAGGAGATAATGCTTTTGGCATTAAGTCCGCCAATGTGCTACTTTTGTTCTTAAGGATTAAATAAATAAATAAAATTTTAATGTAAAAGAAGACAGACCTGATGGTAAGCGATCCCGCGCCCATAGATACAAGCAACATAACATATTAAGATGAAGACTTTGTTTGTTTGGTTGCACGTGCTAATGTCAGGAACTAAGCATCCGATTTTAAAAAATAGTCTTTGTCTTGGATAGCTCGTTTATCGAGCAAGGCTTTAGGCTATATAACATCACGCTTTGACCAAAAGGAGCGGAGCATTAATGTAAAATGTTAGTAGTTTACATTAAAAAAAATACCACGTTTTCAATTTTCATTTCCAATGCTCAATTTATCGTTATCGTGAAAACGATAAGTCGCAACGGAATTCGACATTCCGTTAACGGAACGTTGCGATAACGGAAAAAATGAATGAGTTTTGCGATCAGCTGGTGAAATTACGGACATTCGCACGACCTTGTATTCAAACTTTATCAGAAGGTAAACAAACAGCACGAAGGATTGTTTGTTCGTCCTATATTTAGATTTCGAAACGACATATGTTTTTGCATCGTTACTCGCGTGTTTTCTATGCTGCCAGTTTTTGTACAGTCTCTTTTTTTGACTTCATTTGCAAGAAGTTTGAGAATATCAGGGAACGTGGCCACACAAAGCTCTTATAAGTTAATAAATGATTTATTTAGGCTTACTTAATTTTGCATTCATACTAGCCAAAAATAGTTTTTGGCCAATATGAATAATAAAATACTTTTTATTCATTCGCTTAATTCAAGTGTTCAGACAGTCGATTTTATTATTTTTTTTTTATTTTTCATTAATTTGATTAATTATTCTTATATATGGGAGAAAAGCCGTGATAGCTCAGCGTCCGGGCGCTCGCCTTCAATTCTGTTTACTCGAGCCGAACCTGAGTTCGATCCCCGGTGCCGGCACCAATGGAATTGTTAATTTTCATTGCTGATTTACCACGTGCTCTACGGTGAAGGAAAACATCGTGAAGAAACCTGCATATCTAAGAAATAATATTTCTATGATATGTGAAGTCCGCCAATCCGCACTTGGGCCGCGTGGTGGACTACGCCCAATACCCTCTGTCTAAAGGAGGCCTTTGCCCAGCAGTGGGAAAATATAAAAATAGGCTGTTACTTTTATTACAATAGGCTTGTGCTAGGATATGGTTTCCGACAGTCGAATGTCGGGATTCGAACCCTCGACCACGCGATCGGATGATTGAAGAGAAAATTATATTTAGTAGCAGACCTCGCAAACATTGTTTTATCCATTATTGATAATTGAATATTGAAAACTGATCAAGTGATAAATGATCAGTTATCAATCGGGGATTGAAAATGGTTAAATTACTAAT
This sequence comes from Graphium colonna, assembly GCA_025505425.1. Lineage (NCBI taxonomy): Eukaryota > Metazoa > Arthropoda > Insecta > Lepidoptera > Papilionidae > Graphium > Graphium colonna. The sequence goes on along the minus strand of JAOCPS010658370.1, from coordinate 453 downwards.
ATGGCAATGCCCATTTTTATATGGCAACCCGTACCAAGTTGTATCAAGTACACACATGTTTTTTGGGGACTAGACTTGTTATATTACCTACTAATGGAGTTTTTTTTCGTAAAGAAGTGTTTCTATAGAAAATAGCTTTTATTACATTCTACATCTCTATGACAGATTGTATAAACGTCGTGTAAGTATAGCAAAATTCATACTTTTATACTTTAAATTGAAATTCCTTTTTAAAAATCAAACCCATGAAGCATTGTCGTAAGAAATTATGAAAATAAATACTATATAAGTTTTTCCTGATGCATAGGAATTTTTTGTTCCACTTTTGGGCATTGTCATTTAGAGTTTTTGATTAATTTAAATGTAAAACTAAAGATACACTTTTAAGTAAAGCTTATTATTATTATGTTTAGGTTGGACAACCATTCCAACCTAAATTCCGATTCCGAGGTG
>JAOCPS010658150.1:0-10771 GCA_025505425.1 Graphium colonna | reverse complement strand
GCATGGATCATCTTTCTTTTCGGGCAATCGGGTGATCAGCCCGCATTGCCCTAATCCAACCAAGAAACAACAACACAGAGTCATTGTCTCCCCGTAAGATTCGAACCCACGACCTCCGGATTACAAAGCAAGGGCCCATACCACTAGGCCACGGAGGCGGTTAAAAAAATTCAGGGTGACTGGTGAGTCACCCTGTATATTTTATACCTATATATTCAAGGACGTTATATGTTAGGATCATATATGAAGTATAAATGTAAGATTAAAAGTAAATATTAATTGAACACTGAGTAAACGTAATCGAAAGTTCAGTAATTCATTACGAAACCCATGTGCATCCTAGTGAAAACTTTCGGGCCAATGAACTACGCCAGCTGGCCATCTGTTCGCTGCCGGCATCATATCCACGCTTCATCTATTTATTTGGTCGCAAACTGTGCCCCTAATTCTATTATATAAATATGCTGACAATCATGCACCGAGTGCTATCCTTTAGTATCAGTGGTGACTCAACAGTCACTCTTTATGTAGGTTATATTTTAACGATTTTCATGTTACCAGGGTTGAATGTATAAATGAATATGAAAAATTTTCAATAAATAAAATAGTCGCAAGGTCCAAATTCGCGACGAACTATTACTTAATATGTTGTTGACCTTTCAAATCCGGCTTTATTTAATTTATTACATAGTTTTTACTAATACGCTCTGAAAAATATGCATATCGATTTGTCAACTTATTCACAATCAAAAGCTCAAATTATTTATGCTTATTTATTATATTCTCTTACAGACTAAGAGACGTGCAAATCTCCTATCAACGTTGGACCACCGACCTGCAAAAGCGTTTGACGGCCGCCATAAACTGGGATGCGAACCGGGACCCCTCGCAAAAACTGAGTGTCGAAGTGCAGCTGGACAATAAGGGAAAATGGCATAGGGGAGGTCATTTGACTCTGTATTATCCTGGAAGGGTTGTCAATGGGGAGTTTGAGTTTTTGCTCAAAGGTAAGGAGCACTTTTTATAATATTAATGCTGGTAACACCAGGAATACCTACGGGATTTATATTGGTAACATTTCGTTAATGTCAACCGAGCAAAAGAACAATTTTGGGGTTTATATAGAATAAATTGGGTCCATATAGAATTATTATTGCTTTAAAATAATTCTAAACTAAATCTAAAAACACAGTTATAAATTGTATAAAATTGTATTTTATTGAATTACATAGGTGTACCTTTTCTCTTCTATTTTAAATCCAATATATAAAATTCTCGTGTCAAAATGTTAGTTGCCATATTCCTCCGAAGGGCACAACCGATTTATTATGAAATTGTATATATGTATATTCGGTAGCTTTGAGAATCGGTCGTAATCTATTTTTCACATCCCTAAACAATAAGGGTGGTCAACACCACAAGAAAAATTATTGTGGACAATATTTTTAATATACTACTAATACTTTGAGCGGTATATCAATATATCTTACTAAAAATAAATATTGATTTACCTCTGAGTAAACATAATCTAAAGTTACAAAAAATGCTCATCCGAGTGGACACGGCGTGTCCGGAATACGACCGAAGGGAGTGTGGGGTCGGCGGCCTCGCACGTACCAGCTGATCATAGTCGCTATACTTCATTTATTTATTGAAAAATTTAAGCTAAAACTATGCCCCTAATTTTATTACATAAATATGATGACAGTCGAGTACTGAGTGCTCTCCTTTAACATCGTAGGTGGCTCAACAATCACTCTGTATACTACATATAATCCTAAATTTTTACCGTTCTACCACTAACCCCTATTTTGTAAGAGCCATATTAATAATTTGACCGAAGCAATGTTCGCCGGGTCAGCTAGTCTAAATATATGTATCTCTGATATCCTCTTTGAGTTACGTATGATAAATAAATAAAGGCAATATTATACACAGATTGGTTCTGCGAGTGGCACGTACGCATGGGCTGGGCGAGCGACGCTAACATACTGTGGAGGGTGAAAATGTTCTCCGAAGTAAGAGAACAGACGGTCTACGCCCTGCTCTCTAGTCTGGACACGCCTTTTGCCGGATGGAAGGATACCAGCTTCAATCTTATGTGAGATTTTTATTTTGTATACCTTATGTATTGTCTTTCTTATTGTTTACAACTAACAAAAACCTTCAACCCACTTCAAACGTAAAAGTGTACTTACAAAACAATTTATTTCCGTTATATACACACACACACACACACACGCACGCACGCACGCACGCACGCACGCACGCACGCACGCAAAGAAGAAATTAACTTCTTATACATAAAATTTCAAAACATATAAATACGAGACGTTTATATGTTTTAAAATTTTATATGTCTGCACATGCCAAATACTGTGTAGTTCTGAGAATCGATCGTAATCTATTTTTCATATCGTAAAGCGATAACGGTGATCCGTCCCAAGCATTTATATTTTATCTCACAATCCTAAATGTTCACTCCCTTCTATCATCGACCACTATTTTTTAATAGCCGTGTTAGTAATTTAATCATTTTTAACCCTAGCCGTTAACTGAGAAATATTTTATATGGTAAAATAACGTTTCCCGGATCAGCTAGTTTTACAATATTATAGTACACTTGCGTGAGTTGTGCGTGCGTTTGAGCTGTGCATGAAGATTTAAAATAAAAATCTTCCTTTTTCACAACATCAGGTGGCGCTACCAAGACAACTTGCAAGCCCTAAACGGCAGTATGAACTGGCAAGAGGACTACCTAGCCTTCAGTCTGTTAGCCGATTACCTTTTTAAAACCAATGAGTTTTACGGGGAAGTAAATGCCTTAGTCAATTCGACTATACCGACTTTGCCAAAAGCGGCGGCCATTGCTAAACACAGGGTGGTGTGGAAGAAGAGTGCCGATACTTTACTTAGTTTTCAGGTTTGTTTATTGTTTTTGGAATGGTAAAGGAAAAGTAGTAATTTTGAACCCCTAATGCAAAAAGAAGAAAGGAGGGGGATCACTTATCCCCCCTCCTTGCTTTTTTCGGGTGATGCTTGGCATACGTACAATTTGATGATATTTATCATATTTTTTTGTTACGAAAACGAAAACTCTTTTACATTTTTATCAGTAAATTATTTGCTTTATTGTCAGTTTGGTCCTTCGAGCCGGACACATTTAAAGGTACAATATAATTTTGAAAATCATATCCAAATCTGTGCTGATTCATATTTTTTTTATTTCTAGTATAATGAAGAAGGCAAGCTCATGATAAACTCTTCTTGGAGTTTGGATAGAGGACATAATGAGAATAACATCACGGGAAGGGTAATCCTTGCAACTCCGTTCCAGGTAATTATATATATTTTTACTGGCAATAATATTTATTGAAATTGATGATTTTAAAACGTTTTGTTTAAGGACAATACCCAAAAACGGGACAAAAAGTCTTATGCATGAAGATCAAAATTGTATGCCAATTGTTTCCATAATTTGTTTATAACATCACGCTTCATAGATTAGATTTTTGAATTTAATTTAACGTAAAAAAGTATGAAATTTGCTTTACATACAAGACGTTTACACAAAATCTTATAGAGATGTAAAATGCAATAGAAACTATTTTCTTTGAATATTTTTTTTTATTTTATCAAATAATAGAAATAGCTTATAAAATATTTCAAATGAATAGTACGCTTGTAAAATAATTTACTTTAACATTGCTGAAGCTTCAGGAACCACTGTAGAAGAATATGTTCACTTTTAAACAATAATATTATAATATTCGACTAGATTAGTTTGTTTTATCAACCTCTTTATTTGGGTAATTGTATTCTTTTTATATTCTTTGCATCATGTATTTTATCTCTAATCTTTCAGGGCTACACGTCTGGTTTTCTGAGAACGCACTTTGTATTCGGCAACAAGCGCGATATTAAGGGCGTCACTTATTTGGATTTGGAGGAGAAAGTAGTCAAAATATATGTCGATGGTCAGTGTACTTCGTTTTATTATTCTTTTCAATTTTCTGTTAATGTATTTTGTGGTATGTGGCAGGTAAGCGATAAAGATTATTTATTGTCTTTTATTCGAACCCCGTGGGCGATAAACACAAATTACTATTTGAAATACAAGCTTTCAGCTTAGCTTAGGCATCAGTCTCCCAGTGTATAATTCTTGTATATTATGTAAAATAGAATAGAATGTACTTTATAGTACATACCTAAAGATACAAGACAAATTACATATAAAAGGATCTTAAAATTTGGTAGTACAGTCAGCATCAGAAATAGTATAACTATTAATAGTATAACTATTTCTGATGCTGACTGTACTACCAAATTTTAAGATCTTGTTATATGTAATTTGTTTTTTCGCCAAAATGTAATAGATACTGTCTGCTGCCGTAGCATTTGTATAAGAGCGGTCTGAATGCCAAAAATATCTGAACAGTTAATGTTCATTAATTTATACTCAAATAAAAACTCATAAATTCTACGCACTCAGAAAATCATATATATGTAATCATTCAGTGAGTGAATAATATCTAAACAACTTATAGAAAGAAACCTTAACATCAAGTAAATAAAGGTGAATTTAGATTAGAAAATTACAATACCATGAGCGAGATATTTGACAATTAATTCGTATTAATTTTGCTTTTGCAATCAAGTCAATGGTCGTTCAAGAAATGAATATAAAAACTGATTCTGGGGTAAATCTTTATTCACATTAACATATTTTGTTAGGTTCCAGTACTTTTGATTTTGTCCTACACGTAATGGCGTTCCTGGAATTAACAGAAATGCTTTTACGCTTCTGTATGTCGAAAGGAATGGGACAATCATACGATCACTTGCGTGTTTGTTTACGTGATTTTCACCACCATTACCAAAAGTCGCTCAAGCGGTCTAAAGATGTTCAAATTCAATAATCCTTTGTATTAATTTAATTTCAGGTCACATGCGCCGAATAACGAACTGCATGCTAGTAATAAACGTAACTAGTCCGGTCGGCGAACTTTCCAGAATGTCGGCGAGATTCGGCTTTGTGGAAAAGGATAGACATCTTGTGGCTATGGTCGTCACGCCTAACTCTACCACAGGTAATATTTTTTTCATTATTTGTAATAATCAGTAGCTTTAAAATGTTTCATTAAAATTCTTTATTAGAATAGTAACTGGAACAAATAAAATTTTATTACATATATTGGGTGACTGGTGAGTTACTAACGAAATTGAAGGAATCGGTATTCGGTTGTCGTCATAATTATGTAACAAAATAGGGGCATAGTTTTAAACAATATTTTACAAGAAATAAATGACACCTGGATACAATGTTGGCAGCGAACAAATGGCCGGTTGGCGTAGTTCATCGACCCGAAAAGACGTCCCCTCGCGCCGTGTCCACTAGAGTGCCCATGCGTATCGTAATTCATTATTCAACTTTCGATTAAGTTCACCGAGTGGTCAATTAATATTTGTTTTTAATATAATTTTTGTTATTTATATATGATCCCCGCATAAAGTCCTCGAATATTAAAAGTGACTCACCAATGTATAAAGTATACATAGTCAAAATAAAAAATATTTTAAAGTTTGTCCTAGGCATACTTTATTACTTTTCTGCAAACCGAGCGAGTAGAAAAGTTGGCGAGAGCAGTGATCCAATTCGAATGAAATTTGGAATACATGTAGATTTTTTTATGGTAAGCGATCCCGTCGCGCATAGACACACGCAACAGCCGAAGAGTTCCGAGTGCGTTGTCAACTTGGAAAATTGGATAGAATAGGTTTATTGCATACGATGAAGTCGGGATTAAGAATTTGGAGGGGAAAAGAAAGGGGAAGACATGGTCATCCGGCATCCCCAAAAGTCATGCATACTTTATCTTATGCCGACTTTATAAGAGGCAGTGGTACTTACACGGGCGAGCGCGGCCGTAGGAGTGCAGCAAAAGCTCAAGAAAAAAGATGTTATGCTCGTATTGATATAAAAAAACAGTGTTAATTTTTCTTCGATATACTTTTCAGGTATCGAATTGCTTCTCAAACTGGTATCGATGCAAGATTTCCACGTATTTGGCCATGTGGCATTACCTGTTCAATATTTGAACAGAGTGATGATAACTGCTAAGAGAGCGACGAAAGAAGTAAGTGTAAATTTATTTGTAGTATACTAGTTCTTCGATTTATACTAAAATAATAAAATAAAACATGTGTGCAATTCACACGTGGTAGAAGGTAGATTTCAAAAATATTTTTTTTTTCGATAATCGCAATATTATTCTGGTTTCCTTTTCGGCATATTTGAAGAATTTTATAATAAAAAAATATGAAAAAGCTCTACAAACCTATAAACAACACGGTTGTTGTAATGCCTTTTCCCATACTTTATACTACGCATGCGCGCACATAATGCTGCCTCTTCTTTTCTCCCACGTTAAATATTATGAATTTGTCTCTTTTTACTGTCGCGTTTTCATTTCATAAGCTTCCAAATCACAACGAAGCTACAGAAGTTTTCACTTTAAAAATAACATGGGCGTCGCGGAACGCCCGACAGAAGTGAGTCGGAGTTTTTTTATGGAAAGGAAGACAAACGAGCAGACGGTTCACCTGATGGTAAGCGATCCCCTCGCCCATAGACACTCGCAACATTCGGAGAGTTGCGAGTGCGTTGTCAACCTGAGATATTGGATAGAATATGTTTATTGGATAGGATTGGGTCGGGATTAAGGATTTGGAGGGAATAGGAAAAGAAAAGGGTAGACATGGCTATCCGGCATCCCCAAAAATCATGCATACTTTAAAAAAAACATTATATGTCTATTGCATTCTAAATATTGATTAGAGAGGAAAGCGTCTGTCCGAAATACGCCCAGCGTTGTGGGTTACAGTGGCAGAAAGGGAATTCAGACACACTAGGGCCGTAACGCGTGACGTAACGAAACGGTTTAACCTCTTATATCTAATTATCACTTCAATAAGCTTTATAGCGAGACTTCTTTGTGCAGACAAAGTTACAAGGTCGGGTCAAAGTATTGCTATTATTCTCTGACGCTTTTATAGCTAAATAACAACGTGAAGCAAGCAAGTATTTTGTAACTGACTTCAAAAAAAAACTAATAGATTAGCTGAATATTAAGATAATCCATGTGTCGGATAATTATGTAAGAAGTCGGTCCTGCGCGTGATCTCTCTCCGGTCGTATCGAATATCAGTCAGAGAGTAAAGGAACAGAGATTGCTCCGCCTAAAATATCTCCTTGGCTCGTCTCGGCCAGGAGAATTATTGCTTGTATATCTGTACATACCTACAAGTCGATTTATATTTGATGTTTTATTATTTTTGTATCTCAGGTCGATTTCCGAGTCGGTTGGGCGGAGATGGACTTTGGTTTCACGGGAATATGGCATTACCGTTCGCTTCTCAACTTCGTGTATGTGTACAAATTGTACACCCCGCTGGACGGCTTCGAAGAGAACGGTTTGGTCTTGAAGAACGTCTTCGGAAATGGACTGGACACGGAACTGTCTATGAGACTCTCAAAACATAAGGTAATATATACTAATGTTATATATAACGGACAGTTTCAATTCTTGAAAACGTGGTGTGTGAGAATCGTATATGAAGAATGAAAATAAATATTAATTTATTGAGTAAACTTAATCTAAAGCTAAATAGTTAATGACGCAACGCATGATCATACTAGTTGGTGGCTCCTTTGCCGGGGAAGTGGACGACCTATGCCGTGCGTATTGCCGATCAGGCACAGGGAATGTATCTACACTTAATTAAGTTCTTGGGAAATTTAGTCAATCAATATGCCCCAAATTTTAATACATAATTACAATGTCAATAGAGTATCAAGTTCTCTCATTTAAATTTCAGATTTAAAAATATAATTTAGCTCAAAAAACAAAGTTTATACGAAATATTTTTATTGTTTCTTGCGAACGTGTGCACATCCTGTTTTTTTATTTTTGCGCTATTTCCATTATAAATATTTTTTTTCACTTAAGACAATTGTACTATATTCACAACTAAATTTATACGCCCAAAATCTTTACATTACTAAGAGATACATGCTGACGGAATCTATTGATTTTGATTTAAAGGGTTAATTTACCGTTTCTAATATCAAACAGATAGAAAGATTAATAAATAAAAAAGCCCTCCTGACCGAAATTACGGCCACGGCGGCCAATCTAATCTAAGATTACCCAACTGCGCAGGAGATATTATAGTGCACAAATGTACGCGCAAACACAGGTGCACTCTCTGTTCCTTTACTCTCACAGCCCGATGGGACGGATATCCGACACGACCGGATAGAGATCAGGCGCAGGACCGATTTTTTACATGCCCATCCGACGCATGGATCGTCATTCTTTTCATGCAATCGGGTGATCAGCCCCCATTGCCCTAATCCAACCAAGAAACAACAACACAAAGTCATTGTCGCCCCGCGGGATTTGAATCCACGACCTCCGGTTTACAAAGCGAGGGCCCATACCACTAGGCTACAAAAGCGGAGGATATTCGACGGACTTCACATATTTCAGAAATATTTGTTAACAGTGCTTTCCTTCACCGCAGAACACGTTGTAAATCAACACTTAAAATTGGAATTAGAAAATCAATGTCATTGGTGCCGGCGCCGGGCTTTGAACTCGGGTTCGCCTTGAGTATGCAGGATTAAAAAAAGCGCCCGGACACTGAGCTACAACTGCTCCACGCGATCTAAACCAATGTTGAATTATAGCACGCGCTTAATTTTCCGCCGGCCTCTAACGTAGATCCCCAGGCGCCAGTGTCACCCTATTAATAGCTAAGGCTTTCAACAACCAGGTTAATGTAACGCGTTGGCTGTATATGATACAACTTACGGAATCTTAGATTATACAGGGTGACGGGTGTCACCTGCAATATTAGAACATGTAATATGTGAGGATTTCATATAACGAATAAATGTAATATTAAATGTTAATATTAATTGACCAGTGAGTAAACTTAATCGATAGTCGGGTAATTATTTACGAAAACCATGGGCATCCTAGCGGACGCGCCGCGTGCGGTCTGATTGTCGGGTCAATGAACTGCGCCAGCTGGCCATTTGTTTGCACGCTCCGTCTATTTGATAATTTAATCGAAAACTATGCTTCTAATTTTATTACATAAATATGATGATAATCGAGTACCGAGCACCTTTAATATCATTGGTGACTAACCAATTTTTTTTTAAATCGCTGCCCTTATTATAAGATCAAAGTCTTCTATTTGAAGGACGTTTTACAAACATCCAATCACTTTTATATGGGCACAGTATAATAATGATAACAACAGAATAACACACAGAGTTCAATTCTTAGCTAATGTTAGTCTGTCCTAGCAGTATGGACACGTGGTCTACAAACCGCAGGTATTAGGTTCGAATCCCACTGAGGGACAATGTGTAAAATAATTCTGAGTCGTTCTTTCTTAGTTGGATTAAAGCAATACGTGGAAATTAAGATGTGAGCCATCTGCTTGCTTGCTGAATGCTGTCTATACAAAAGAATAGCTGCGGATATAAAAGCGAAATTGCTTAAAATACAATTTTTGTACTAGCCAAATATTCAGACTATGTTCGGGTGTTAATTATACTTCCTGTCATGCACGACTTCCCTGTCCAATGAATTGCCGCCAGCGGTGCTTTCAGACCCATACGAGTTAGGGACCTTTAAGAAATGAGCGTACTCATATCTCAAAGGCCGGCAACGCTTTTGTAACGCCTCTGGTGTTGCGGGACTCTGAAGGCCGACGGTGATGACTTACCATCAGGTGGGCCGTTGGCTCGTTTGCCTTCTTCTTCATAAAAAAAATAACAGAATAATATGAAAAGAATGACGGCCTTGCTTACATTTGTTTCATAAGTTTAGTTTTAGTCAATTGTACTGTACCAACTCTAAAGCGAACAATAGAGCGTTTACCCATCTATCTATAAAAAAAACATTAAAAAATCAGGATGCATGCATATGGAATGAATCTGTATTTATGAATAGTACAATCAGTTCTAGAACGAGAATCGAACCAACTACACACGATGATGCTACCAACTTCATTAGCCCTATTGAGCATTGTAGCACACATTTTCATTAGCAAATACCAAAGATGACGCTTGTATGGCTTTTGCTTATAACATATAAGAAGTCCAAGGAATGTTTTAATTTTATTAACATTTCTTCTCATCATTTTTTGTGCTATTGTAATTTTATTATCAGAATAAGAGATTTTCTTGTCAGTTATTTTTTTTTTAAAAAGCATAAACTTCGGGTTAATGATAGCATTTTTTTACTATCCATTTTTAAGTGGTGTTTTAAAATGTGATAGAATAAAAGAAGAGCCTATATTCAAATCATCCCACTGCTGGGCAAAGGCCTCTTCTAGAGTGTATTGGATGGCCATATTGTGGATTAACGGACGTGGTAAATCAACACTTAAAATTATATTTCGAATATTAACAATATCATTGATTTCTCAGGTTCGCTCCGAGTAAATAGAATTGAAGGCAAGCGACACTGAGCTACATAGACTCTTGTGATTCAATGATTAATTAAATTTTGCAAGTAATAACTTAAGTGAAGTAAGCCTCTTTTTATATTGTCCCACTGCTGGGCAAAGGCCTCCTCTAGACAGAAGGTATTGGCCATAGTCCACCACGCGGCCCAAGTGCGGATTGGCGGACTTCACACGATGTTCTCGCAGAGCACGTGGTTAATCAGCACTTAAAATTGCAATTAGA
>JAOCPS010657929.1:0-10772 GCA_025505425.1 Graphium colonna | reverse complement strand
CATGTAAAAAGTCGGTCCTGCGCCTGATCTCTCTCCGGTCGTGTCGGATATCCGTCCCATCGGGCTATGAGAGTAAGAGAACAGAGAGTGCACCTGTGTTAGCGCGTTTTCGTGCACTATAATATCTCCTGCGCAGTTGGCTAATCTCAGATTAGATTGGCCGCCGTGGCCGACGCTTACAAAGCAAGGGCTCATACCGCTAGGCTACGGAGGCGGATAATATTAATATACATAACGGCAAACTGTAAGAGTACATAAATGTAAAATAATGTGTAAAAAAATATTCTGCATCACATTAAGTAATTAGGGACCTCCTTGGTCATTTGAAAATATATAAGCCTGTTAATTTCTTAACTTTTTTTATATTTTATTTAACTCTATAATTATATGCACTTGATTTGGATATCAATTAAGAATAATAATAATATTCATATTGATAATTAACACGCACAAGTACCTCGTTATCGGTCATCCGTGAACTTGACTTAAAGGCGCTGCGACCTTCATAGACTTGATCCGCGGGTGTGGTTATATTAAATATTATATTATTTAATATCTATTTTTACTTAATTTATTTTTTTATGGAAAGGAAGACAAACGAGCAGACGGTTCACCTAATGGTAAGTGATCTCGTCGCCCATGGACACACGCAACTTCCGGAGAGTTGCGAGTGCGTTGCCAACCTGGGAAATTGGATACAATGGGTTATTGGATAAAACGGGTCGGGATTAAGAATTTCGAGAGGATAGGAATAGGAAAAGAAAAGTGTAGACATGGCAATCCGGCATCCCCAAAAGTCTTTCATACTCTATTTTATGCCGACTTCATAAAGGGCGATGGTACTTCCCCGGACGGGCGTGGCCGTGAAAGTGCAGCAAAAGCTGTGAAAGGATGTTATGCTCTACCACCTGAAAAAAGTGCTTTCCGGATTGACGGTGACTCGCCCATCATTCTGTATATTATGCATCAAAATATTCATTGTTTTCTATCACTATCATAGTTACAAAATATATATCATTAGTCTCAAATTTTAAAGCTGATACCAGTGAAAAATCTCATAAATCTCAGTTGTACAGAAATACAAAGGATAAAAGATACGATCGTCTCGTTAGAACTAAATACACTCGTAAATATATCTTACGTTTTCACGTTAAAATACTCGAACGCGTTTCCAATCTCCCGCAGCGTATCCACGTTTATCCAGTCGTATTTTACATGCTATTAAACGGGAATAAAATTCAGGACGGCTGTATTCAATTCGGTTGAGAGCAAAACCGTTCGATACTGAAAGTAACGTGAAAGAAACGAGCTCTCTCCCATTGTTCATTCCTCGACAATATGTAGGACTTGGTTGCAGAAAATACTGGCTTGGATAAAGACTGTAGTTGCAAGACGTCGGTTTTATTCTTTACGAGGACGGGGAATTTGCTAGAACATTCTAGGGGAGAATTGGAAATTCTAAAGATTTGTATTAAATTCCTAGGATTTGACCTTAGTGCCGCCCCGGGGCACTACAAAAGTGCCGCCCCATCACCATTAGTTTACTAATTATGATTTTTCGTGCTCATATTTAAATGTTCTAAAGATAATGTTCATCCCATCTATCTATAAGTGACAAGTTTATTTTTACGGAAAATTACCAAAACCGTCTTCAAACGCCTTAAAAGTGTACTTTCGGAACATATCTACTCTGTTATTTTGATTTTAAAAGCAAACTACTAATCCGATTAATATAAAAAAAATTTTAGGAACATTGTGGAAGTGTACTTTCAGATAGAAAAAAGTATTTTTCAAATCAGTTCATAACTGACTGTGATATGTGCTCACATTTGTAATTTTTTTTTATTTTTAATTAAAAACAAACTTATGCAACGATTCTTTTTGAAAAATTTATGGGAATATTTAAGAAGAATGAATGCTGTCATATAAAAAAAGAGTTTTTGAAATTGGTTCATTTATGACGAAGGGATACGCGCAGAAATACATAAATTCGATTTTGTTATCCCGATTTAAAAGAAAATCCACTAAACCGATGTTCCTGAAAATTTTATGGGACCATTCCGAAAGAATACCCTATAAGAAAAAAACATTTCAAAGAATTTTCAAAATCGGTTCATTAATGGCGGGGAGATATTCGCGAACGCATAAAAAATATATAAACATTCGAATTGAGAACCTCCCTCCCTTTTTTAGTCGGTTAAAAATGTCCAAATCCTTCATTCAATGAAGGCTTAAAATATAAAAAAAAACATTTCATAAACGGATTATATACGACTTTTTTTGTTATTATTTAAATTACCGACTTCAGTGTGCCTGCGAAATTGCATGGAACAGGTTTGTTGGATATGATCTGACCTGACCCAGAAACACATTAGGAATTTAGAAGAGGAAGGGTTGGCAAAAGAAGAGGGTAGGAATGACCATCCGGCACACAAAAAACATTTTGCCGTCCTTAAAAATTTTCCGCCCTGGGCACTAGCCCGGACTGTCCCTAGTGGAATACCAGGGCTGTTTATTTCTTTTGCAAAAGTTTCCAAACTATCCAATAAACCTATACTTTCCAGCTTCCCAAATTGACAACGAACACGCGAGTATCCCTGTTGCGTGTGTCTATGGGCGACGGGATCACTTACTATCGGGTGAACCGTCTGCTCGTTTGTCTTCCTTTCCTTAAAAAAACGCGATAGAGTGAATAAAACTATTTCATTATTTAATTCCAACTTAAAAGTATTTTGTAGGAATCATTAAAAATATCATACTTTTTACATATTAGGCCATAACCAAGCGTTTTACTGTATCTTCTGCTTTTCTTTTAATTTAAATAAAATTTTTACCGACTTTAAAAAAGGAGGAGATTTTACAATTCGGGTGTTTGTCTAGTTTCTTATGTTCACACGTATCTCTGACATTTTTTTATCCGTACCGATTGTTAAGAATTCTTTTTTTTATCCGGAAAATATGCATCCGAAATGGTCTCATAAAATTTTCAATAAAACCAGTTCAGAAGTTTGTTTTTTAATCAAAATTCTCTTCTTTCAAGTACACTTTTAAGGCGTTAAAAGTTGATTTTTGTTATCTTGTTTGTACAAAGTATAGATTTATTGCTTTATTCAAAACCGCTCCGCTTGTGCACGCGATCGCTTCCTTATGATTTGAATATTTTAGCGTCTATGTACAATATGTGTTTATAGACAAAATGAGAGCACAACTCTGCGTATGATTAATAAATAAAGTTCTCCTGACCTAATTTCGGTCACGGTGGCAAATCATCCAACTGCGCAGGAGATATTATAGTGCACAAATGTACGTACAGACACAGATGCACTGTCTCTTCCTTTAATCTCATAACCCAATATGACGGAGATCCGACACGACCGGAGAGAGTACAGGCGCAGGACCGACTTTTTACATGCCCTTCCGACGCATGGATCATCTTTCTTATCGGGCAATCGGGTGATCAGCTCGCATTGCCCTAATTCAACCAAGAAACAATAACACAAAGTTATTGTCCCCCCGCGGGATTCGAACCCATGACCTCCGGTTTACAAAGCAAGGGCCCATAACGCTAGGCTACGGAGGCGGTTGTTGAACTTTTACAGCTGTGCTCGCCCATGGAAGTACCACCACTCTACACAAAGTATACATGACATTCTGGGTTGCCGGATTAACATTCCTTCCCTCTTCTTTTCCCACTCCTTTCCCGTCTAAATCTTTTTTTTTTGAGCCGTCCTATCCAATTGACCTGCTTTATCCAGTTTCCCAGGTTGCGTGTGTCAATGGGCGACGGAATCACTTAAGATCAGGTGAACCGTCCGCTCGTTTCCTTAAAAAAAACTTAACAAACAGACATGAAGTAATTCATCTCTATCCCCCAGCGCTCATCCGACCGATCTGCATCCCGGCGGAGTCCGAGTTAAGGGCCAGGAGCTACGTTGACTACAACCCGATCATCGCCGGCTGGGGAGACACGGAATTTCGTATGTACTTGATGCATTTTTTTATCCCAATTTTAATATCTTCCAGTTGCATATCAGTTTTAAAATCAAAATATGTCCATTATAAACATCAAATTTATTTATATGAAGCGTCGAACAATAATAGTTTAATGTTGGTTTAGCAAAAACAATGTTGTGAAAAAATAAAATCCGTGACGTAAGATTTCGATATTTTAGATTTAATTTTTTTAATATCACCCGCGTTTAGATAATCCCTAAATCCTACGACTACGATAAAGTTGAGTCGGTCGGAGAGCGATTCAAGTTTGACACCACTATTGTTAATACATATTGAGTTTCATCGAATGTACTTGCTATTACAGTCACATGCTAGGAGTTAGGGTAGTTGCTCCTTCTGCTCATTGTTTGGAAGTCGGAGTCCAGGATAGTTGCGTTATGTCTACGTGGGAGGTAGGCAGAAACAATTGTTATGGAAGCATGATCAGTGTCAATCTGATAAACCGAGGCCGCAAGATGAATTAGCAGGGCTGTCTAGCGGCATGTAGAGCACTGATGCAATCTTTTGTTATACATTTGTGTCCTTGCTATACATTTGTGTGGCTATGCCTGGATGACCTTGCTCTTTGTTAGAATCGAAAATCATTTTATTGGGTATTTATTTAGGGGTTTGCTTAACATGGGCCTACATGGACGAATTTGCTTACTTTCTGTTGCGGTCCGGAAGCGTTCGATTGCTTCCGGTTGCAAGTTAATGCACTGATTAGTTGGGGTGACTGAACCATGGGCAAATCGGTCCTACTTTGGATTAAGATGTGGGAGGAAGGGGGCTTCCACTGAAGAGTGTTGAGCAGGAGTTACTATGAGGTGCGGCGGGCCGGCTGTGAGAAAGGGGGCATTCGTTTAATTACCTAAAAATATACATAAGGATAGTATACGTATATGTAGATTTATTTAGGAGATTGACGTTGTCTTTACTGTTACTTTTTTTCTTCGAGGTTTCCCTTTACGTTAAACTCTTACAGTTATGATGAATACGTAAATGTGGGTCTTTTTAATTGAAAAATGCATTTGCCTTTACCGCCAGGGGGTCCAAAAGCAACCCATCTGCAAGCTCTACAGCTGCCTGTGGTGAGCAACGAGCAATGTGCGAACGCGTACAAGCAGTATAAGATGCAAGTCATAGACGAGCGAGTCTTGTGCGCCGGATACAAAAGTGGCGGCAAGGACGCCTGCCAAGGTGACAGTGGGGGACCCCTCATGCAGCCAATCGTAAGTTCATATTATTGGAACAAAGTTAATTCTTTTCTGTAAAGCAGAAATAATATATGACGTGCTACATATCCAATTCATAATAACTTTCGTTTCCATAAGACTAATGTGTAGAACATGCTGTTAAAAACCTGTTAATTTACTCTACGTTTTAGTTAGAAAAATGAAAATTGTAAATGTATGTAAAATATGAAATATAATGAAAGTGAAATTGTAGCAGCAAATTTTTGATTGAGGCGCCATTACATTTCAGTGGAATTCCAAGAAGTATACGACGCATTTCTACCAAATCGGCGTGGTGTCGTACGGCAAGCGCTGCGCAGAGGCCGGCTTCCCGGGGGTCTACTCCAGGGTCACGCATTTCGTGCCCTGGCTGCAGGAGAAGATGCTAGGGAAGCTCTCGTAGGGGGTTCATTGCCCGTTTCTAATAGTGCAAGTCAGCTAGCTGTCGACTGTAAGGTTGTGATAGACTTTATACCGTAGTAATATATTTTTTAATTTATTTCATTTTAATAATATTTACTATAGAGAAACAAATTAAATAAATGTAGTACAAGTGTTACTACACATTGTTGATATTTTTTTTATAATTGATTGACTTAAATCCTGGGAGCAAACAAATCTAGCCAGTCGTCCATTTTTCACATAAATGACATTTGGGCAATTGTATGTGCGGTTATTATTTTTTTTTTCGAATTGAAATTTTCTCACTGTATACTTCAATTTAATTTCCGGGACGTTCAGGACGGACCAAAACGACCTTAAAACGCTTAATTGACTTAATTGCATAAGTGATAGATAAAGGATTTTCGCGAAATTGAAAATTTCTGGGTTCAAATCGGGTTTATCATTGTGTATACTTCTCCTAGATATTACGTAAGAACTGCACGGATTGCTTAATTTCTTTGTTTTCGAATTTAGCTGCATAAACTAATGTAATAAATGCATGTACGTATTTAAAAAAATGTAAAATTATAATTATAAAAGTAATAAACAATTATATAAAAGTTGCATACCAGTGCGATATATTTCTAAACCAGGAGATATTAACTTAGTGCTGTATAGTTAGTTGTGTGGTAGTTTTTAATTTTAAAACGACAAAGGAAATAACAAAATATTCGTAGATAAAAATAAACTTTACAAACGACGTAATCATAATTTTTGCAATCAACGCAATGTTAATTATACTTAATATATCAACACTTTGGATATTGTAGGGAAAATATCTGTTCACTTGCCATGTTTTTTATCGGAAACAAGTATAGTATATAAGTAAACAAGTATAACTCGAGTTCTTTTGAAAAATAAATCTCTTTGGCCTTAAAATATCTGTTCTATCCATCCGATTGACTTCATTGTTTATCTCACGATCCATAGTCTTTTTTCTCTTGTATTTCCATTTTCCTATTTTTTTTATTGAAATAGATGCTTAGTTTTAGTCTAAGAACACTTCCTGCAGAGAGCTCTCTCATTTAACATACAATCCACTTAAATTGGTTAAGTTGGAGTGAAAAATCCTTTATAGGCGCGGAGCATCATGGGTCAGCTTGTGTGTGTACTATAAACATTAAATATTACAAAAAGTGGTTACACCCCCTATAGACATTGGCATGATACATAAACATTTAATATGTCAAGTGATTTTTCTTTAATACACGAATTAACATGACAGAATGGCTATTCTCTAAAATTACATTAAACAGTCGAATTTCGACCATTATCTATAGAATAAAAATATCATGATATGTTCTTGTCATATTACGTATTTTCGAATACATACTGTGTACAGTGAATTTCTTATTTGTCATACCAATAATTAAAATTTGTACACTCTAACGACTAAAAACATGTGAATCTACAATCTTTGTCATAACACCTGAATATTTTGTATAGAAATATTTTCACACAAATAGTTTCCTAGTATAATTAATGCAATAGGAAAATACAATATAATAGGGTGTCAGTTTTTTAAAAATCTGCAGATAATGTTTGTTTCAATATAGGTATATATTTTAACATAAACTTATATCTTGTCTTAAAAAATATATTTATTGTGATACACTATAAGTCTTTCAGTCCGTCCAAAGATTGTGTGGAAAAGGTTGCTTTTAGTGATAACAATGTACCCAATTTTTACATCTTTGAGATAAGTTGAATATTGAAATATTATTTTAATTTTGGCGTAAAATAAACTATATTTTAAAATGTTTGTTAACTTCTAAAAATTTAATAAATATCTTGATTTTTATAAGTAGATTGTTAAGCTATATTTTACTTTATAATTTTTTTTAATTCACTTTATAAAATTAATTTAAGAAAAATTTGTTGATTATACACGTATATAAAACACTCGGCACGATCTTTAAATTCTGTTTCACAAAGTTGAGGCACGAGGTGTCAATAGCACATATTTGTTTAGATGCTGCATTGTAAAAGAAATTATATTTTCATGTACAAGAAGTTTGTTGTTTTTTGTGCTGGCAAACTAATTAATACATATTAATGACTTTATTCGTAATATTTGTACTCGTACGTACTGATTTTAAAAAAAAATATTTTTTATTTTATAGGATATACTTCCAAAATGGTCCCACAAAATTTTCATAACAATCGGAGTAATTTGTTTTTAAAATAAAAATGACGGAAAGTTTTGAGAGTACACTTTTATGGCGAATGAAGTCAGTTTTAGTAATTTTCTATGAAAATAAATTTGTTTTTATATTTATCTATTGTCTATGGTAACCTAAAAACAATTTTAACCACATGATATTGTTTTCAGGTTTCAATTTTCTTACGCTCACTCCCAAACAACTTTTCAAAAATAAAAATTGGCTAACTTGCTACACATGTCAGAAGGTATTCACTCGAAGTCCTGTCAAAATCGGTCAAGCCGTTTCAAAGATTAGTCGATCCATTTGGTTGTGTTCAGACCGACTGACAAAAAAAAACTAAAAATTGTTTCTTGTTAAGTATTATTTTGACATTGCAAATAGACTCATCAATTTTAAATTATACGTATATATTTTACTAAACGCCATATAAAGAAGATGGCATAAAGGATACAAGAGATGTTAGCAGTGTTCAACTGCGCAAATCACAATTACTCACACAATAGTGGAGTTAATAACTAGGAGGATTATGTAAAATCGTTTTTCTGTATAAACGTTTACGACCTCACAACTGCATTACTGCAGCCTTTTTAGGAATCCGTAGTCCCCTAGGAACACTTACAGTTTCCCATGTCTGTCCTTCCGGGCTCTTTCTCCGCCGTTTCGGCATCAATCGCCACTAACCCCCGTCACAAGTCCCCGACACCCTCTTGTTTACAAATTAATATTATACGTAAATAGTGATTATATTTATTAATTTCCTAAAAAAATAAGCAATGATAATAATAAATAGCCAAACAATAAATTTGCTCGACATAATAATGTAATAAAAATAAATTACATAATAAATGAGCATTCCACAGTGAATGGTATTTATCATCTACTTCTATGGCGAACACGTCAAGTTCAAGGATCTTAGCACATTTGTTGCTATTATATTGAGATGTATTTAATTATATATCTGTTTTTGATTAAACGTAGTGTCTATAAGTTGTAAGTTTTATAACGTTAAAAAATAGACTATTTTCTTTCACGTTTTGAGCGCAAACAACTTATGGGTCTCTATAAAATCGTGTTTTCTTCATGTCTTATTAGTCAATTAATGCTTGGCTGAAAGGGCATCGCATTAGTATAGAGATAATATACAATTTGAGTTAGGACTCAAGTGTACATTAAATTTGTACATAATGACTTATTAGTAAATATATGAGTAAGACTATATAAGTATTAAGAAACGTATAACTGAATGAAAGGAACTCAACGAATCATATGTAACTCAATTTTTTGAGGAGCAGAAGGCAATCAATGGATGCGAAAAATCGGAAAGCAAACTACATAACTATAAATATAGCTTTGTTAGATTATTACCTTCTGTAATGATAGCCGTGGTAGCTCAGTGTCCGGACGCTCGCCTTCAATTCGGTAAACAGAATTGAAGGCGAGCGTCCGAGACAAACCAATTTAAAAATGCAAATAGAAAATTTACAACGTCAAACCCGGGCTCGAAATCAGATCCACAGATCCGGTGTCAGCACTAATGAATTTGTCAATTTTCTAATAGCAATTTTAAGTGCTAAATTACCACGTGCTCAGCGGTAAAGGAAAACTTTGTGAGGAAACCTACATATCGAAGAAATAATATTTCTAAGATATGTGAAGACCACCAATCCGCACTGGGGCGCGTGGTGGTCTATGCCCTATACCCTCGTTGTAGAGGAGGAGGTTTCGGTCCAGCAGTGGGATAATTAAAAAAAGGAGGTTGTTACTTCACTTTTTCCTTTCATGCACAATGCAGTTCAAGTTGTATAATCTTATTTTGTACATAATTGGTAAAGGAAACACGCAAGCCTAAATATAGAACAATGTAAATACGTACAATTTACATATACTTCCAGTTTTAAATGTGTAATAAATGACTTGTAAAACTAACATACTTTTATTAGTATTTAAATTGGAATAATAATGGCTTTTGGCGAAATGAAACCATTATACATTTCATCGGTTATATCAAACCTAATTTTATTTGGCACTACATAAATATCACAAGAGTTTAAAAATAGGGATATTCTGAAAGAAATAAAATTGTATGCAATAGTATATGGTCTGACAGGATACAAACAAATGATGATGATTGAAGGTGTGGCACGGAAATTTATAACATATACGCAATTATGTTCCGCTTGACGGGATCCTTTCCAGGAATGCAGCGCGCAGCGGCAGTGAGACGACTGATAGACAGTGATTTATTTTTATTATGAAGCCGTTAGAGGTGTTGCAAGGTCGACGGCTAGATAGTGTTGCACTTTAATGTTTTTTGTGCTAAATACTGGAATTAGGGATGAATAGTGTTGTTCAATGAAAGGGCTAGCCGTGCAATTAAAATACACATTTCCCTTTTTTGGACATTACCCTCTTTTCTATGCTATACCAAGTTGCATCAAGTTTAAACTGTTTTTTGAGAAACTAGACTTATTAAACATATTAGGTCCTACAGAAGTTCTTTTTGTAAAGAAAACCCGGATTTCGGAGATATTTGATAAATTCCAAAAATTTATTCATAGAAAATAGTGTCTATTGCAGTCTACATCGCTATGACCGATTGCGTAAACGTCATGTATGTAAAGCAAATTTTATACTTTTATATTTTAAATTAAATCCCCTTTTGAAAAATAAAATTCATGGAGCGTAATGTCGTTAAAAAATATGGAATTAATTACTATATGATTTTGATATTGGTGCATCAGACTTTTTGGTACCGCTTCTGGGCATTGCCGTTTCCGATAATTGAATAATGCATTATTATAATAACAGTACACGATAAAGTTTATAGATATTTAGTTTACGGTGGATAGATGTAAAATATAACTGTTAGAAGGGTTTATAAGTTACTTCTGAAATAATATATTTAGAGTAAGTAACATACCGGGTTGAGTGGAGA
>JAOCPS010657928.1:0-32195 GCA_025505425.1 Graphium colonna | reverse complement strand
ATATTGCTAATTAAACAGTCTTATAGAATTGTATACAATGGATTTCCGCAAAGTAACGCCTGATTCTATTAATTAATGTTTTTGCAGTAATTTCGTAACTTTAGATGTGGAACGTGGACTCCCATCAAGTTACTTTACAATTATGACAAAAAAAATCACTCTTATATCAAAGAGCCCCATAAAGTAGACAAACGTACTAAAACTTTTCCACGTATATAAAGCCACAGCACCAGATAATCTAATAAAATTTAGTCGTGTATATGCTGTTACGTTATGTTTATAAATAACAATAGTGCGTGATATCTGCAAATCGAATGTATACACCGTTCGCGTGAACACACGCTCATGCGCAATATACAGCTAATATTTAATAGAACACACTATTCACGGACTATACGACAGTAAACAAGGAAATCATTACAAAAATGTGCGAGGCGAGATATATAAACACCCGTCCTCCGGAGGTGTTAATTTCTTTGACGACGTTACGGGACAAACAGCTAGGGTGACCAAGTATGCTATCGGATATTCATTAACTTTATTAAGCTAACTGCGCAAATCCACTTGAAAATGAACACAAAAAATGTCTGTTTATTAAATGTTTAAGAGTTTATCCTGATTTTCAAAGTTTGAATGGTACAGGAAAATGACTCAATAAATTTGGTACACAGATTAACGCAATGCTTAAGTCTACGCAGATGAAGTCGCGAGAATATTTGAGAAAAAAAATGCATTTGTTGAAATGATGATTTGTGGAAATATATAGATATATTTAGACACGAAGCTGCTACTTGTAACGCTACTAAAACTAGTCCTGGGTGGAGACACTACAGAGTTCCCAGCTCGTAGAAACTGAAGACTTTTCACAGGTTTGCTTTAATGTGAAACACAAAGCAACTATACTCGTAGAAATTGCACCACACACGTTCCGTGAGCCAAATTCAAAGTGATGACATAGTATTTTTTATAATCTTTAAAAACCCGCTGCTCTCACTTTAAACTTTATTAGTCTATAAGTCTTAAAACATAAGGGCATAAATCGTATAAAGTATTCACATGCAGCTCGAGTTGGCGAACTATACATATATTTTAGGAATATGTTTTTCATAAATATACAGGTTTCTTTACGCATCGAGTATAGAATTAAAGGTGACTCGGACATTGACTTACGAAAGCTTTCTCCGATTGTCCAAAATGTGTAAAGATGTTATCCAGTTTATATAAACGAACATATGCAGCCACTTTGTCGAAAAATAGATAATCGCGTCAATCGCCTGACAAAATCAATAATTGATGTAATAATGTTTTTCTTGTTAAGACATTATTGATCGACCTTCGAACATGGCGCGTGAAGAGTGTGTTTTTGTCTCTTTGTCGCTTCAGAGCCCGCAAAGTAATTATCGTTGGAAAAAGAACTCACATTATGTCCACGCAATATTACTTGAGTGTGTAAAGGATTTAAGCTAATATTTATATAGCTACTAGTACTTGGCCGCGTATTTGCTCGTATTTATAGATTCTTTCAATATTTTTTTCCGTGATTTGTTTATTCTGGGATCTGGTGTTCTAGTATCTGGTTTCGTATAATATAGTATTCAATATTCATCTAGCAATATAAACATGTTATAAGACCACATTATTGTCTAGAATTCTTCCTTTTTCCCAATGTTATTGTTTATTTATATCCGTAGACCGAACTGTAGTAGTAGACGTCCATTTAAGTTATTTTAATGCTTCGGGAAAATAAATAGCTAAAGCAGATTCCCTGGGTGGCTTTTCCGTAACCATGACAACTTGTATCACGGGAAAGCTTTACAAAGAAAAAAAACAAACTCACTTTCGCTCTAATAACATTCAGTTAGAATTGTAAATTTAAGCAAACCACGATAACAATGATTTCTTTACAAAACCGAATATAACTTAGGTCTGGCCTCGGAGCACTTGCCGCCCTCGGCGCGAGTCCAAGTGCTTCTATAGTGCTTCCTGTAGTGGGTTCAATTCAAACGCTTTTCGGAGGGGAATCAGAAAAAACTATACAATTATTTTGCACAGCATGTAGGTATGTAATCTTAACAATAGAGTACTTGAGAGTTCGTGAAATTTTAAAATTCATTCATGTGTTTTTTCTTCTTTACATATCAGTAGTTTTTGTTTACGACTTTGTCGCGGAAATGTAGGATTTATCGATCTTTTTTGTGTGTAATTAAAATTAACAAATAAATATACATACAAAACGGACCCATTTTTGTACTTAGAATATCAATAAACGATGTTCCAGGTTCAGGCTGAATATAATATTGATTATACCAACGTACTTTTGTTATATATTTTTTGAATCCGTTCTTTTTATGTTTCATTAAAACTGAACTTTACAAAGTACAAAGTAATTAGGTCCTATGACTGACAATAACTAATTTAGTTATCTTTGCGCATTCGTTCTGTTTTTTTGCGGGAAGTGCGTATTAGTGGGTGGACAGAGAGCCCACGCCGCTCACAAGGCGACCGTTGAGCCAATTGGTGATTAGCATACTTTTATTTTTTTCTTCACTCATAACGGAAGTGGGGCAGGGAGCTGTGGGTAGTACACATTGGGTACTACGTACTTATATTTCGATACCGCAGCATCTGTAACTATGAAATACCATAACGTGGGAAGATGATCAAGAATGAACACGTGTTTGTAACAAAACAAACAGTAAAACTATGTTATAGTTGATTTATTCAAATGTGATGGAAAAGAAAATAAAAAAAACTACAAAAAAAAGTTTCAAATGTTTTTTTCACAAACAATATATAAAGAAAACGTTGGAAGTGAGCAAGGTCAATTATGTAACATTTGAGCAGTTTTTGTGAAGTTTTAACTTGACCGTGTTGTAAATAAAGAAGTATACGTCAAAGAGTTACTACCCGAAGCACCGAACGTTAAGCAGATAGCTTAAGCGTACACACGGCATTGGGTTGCAATTACTGATAGTTAATCGATGCGGACAATTACCGTCACGCTACCGCTGCGAACACTAAAAGTATTAGTAATGATATTTTATAAAATAAGCCTAATGGCACCATAACGAAACAAGCGGAATATGAAAAAGTATAGCTTTTTTTTATTTGTAACTAGATTTTCATAGACAAGGCATGTTATGTCATATGAAATAATACATTAATCAGTCGCTAAACTAATTATTAAAATACCCCCATAATTAAGAATAAATTTAGGCATACACTATATTACATTGTGAAGTCCCTATAAAAAGTAGTGTATAAACAACAGAAAGTGCAGAAATGAAGAATCATCCTCAAAGGTAACAATTTCTTGGCAGATTTTTGAAGCACCAATGGCCTGATGGTTAAGAATGTGAACATCCGACCATGCGGTCGACGGTTCGGATCCCGCCATTCGACTATTGTCGTAAACCATATATCCTAATACAAACCAAGAGGTTAGTTGGAATGGTCAAGATATATTAGTGAAATTTCATATAATTTACTAATATAAGAAACAGCTATATTATACGATTATGTATGTAACATGAAAGCATTAGCCATCACGCAACAGCCGGTGGCCGAATATCGTCACGTCGCCCCAAGGCCTTCAGCCACCTGAACACTGAAAAACGCAACCTTCAAGCATGAGCGCGCTGCCTCACTACGGCTGAACACTTTCCCGAAGCAAGGTCGCTCGGATTCAATCATTTTGTAATCTGATGAAAATCTTAGACATTATCTTTAAGATCATAAAAGTTCCTATGTGTGAGATTCTGAAAAATTTACCTTTAGCTTCATATCAGAACATAGACATGTTGAAAGTGGTGCAAATGTGGGCGGGATTCAAATACAACTTAATATTAATTTGTTCCCAAACATAATACATTTTCACGTCCAGCTGAAGTGTGATGTAATATTTTTATGACTTACTGTGTGATATGAATACCGTTGTTACTTATGTAGATTTTAACAAATATTAAAATAGACTATATTGAAATCAATTTATTTCATTCCAAAACTTCACACCGCTCAAGACAGACCTTTGCTGAGTCGGTAGGATCTTCCTAAAAACATATTAAATTCAATTCATTCAAATTCAAAAATTCAAATTAAAAAAATAGGATAAAAATATATTAAATTCGAATAGCAAAGAACAATTTTCTTCGACTTCCGCTTCCTCTTGTTAAGTCTTAGGTGAAACAGGAGCAGATGTTATATTTTAAATTACGAACTACTCGAAAAAATATGTACTTTCATTGTTCAAATGTCGACTTTTGCAGACTAATTTACGAATGGAGGCCAATGTTACGGGTTACATAACATGGATGGAAATGCTATTAAAATAAAATGGTTCGCTTATAACTGACGGTATGCAGGTTCTTTAAGAAATGCTGTTAGCTGACACAAATCTTGTTAAACACCTCAACACCAGTTCTGGTTTAGCGCTGCATATTCCTTGTTGTTAACGGACATGCACTTCGTACAACAATCTATTATTATACATATTAAAATAGCAATTTATTTGTCCTTGTAAATTCATCAATTTATGGTTCGGTTACGTTGATAAACAATTGCTTTTATAACAGGATGTTTTTCCCTTTCTTCAAAATTTTCCATTACATTTCAAGTATTGTGGGGAAGTTTATCCATATCTATAGGCTCAACGTAATGCTGAAGGACGATTTACAAGTTAAAATAACAATTTATAATTTTCTATCCCTCGAAATTTTTCTCAGAATTCTAGTTTGAAAGTTTATGATAACCTATTCTTAAGTCTTGTATCTAAAAACATTGGAGAAAAATGTTTCGATGTTTAGTTAAATAATTGAGAGGACAAAACATATCAATTAAATAAAGTAATTTTTGCACTCAAATATTCGTAAGAGTTTTTAGACAAGCAGTTTTTGTTTCTATAAAGAAAATATCATTAAAACGCCTTAATTACAGGTCACGATGAATTATTACCAAAAATGACGCAAAAACAAAATCTGATAGTTATTAGTCACAGACGAGTATGAGATTGTTCGTACGCTCTGGCTTCGATGATAATCTTATCAGAATATTACAAAAAACCGATTTTGACGTCTGAGAATTGCAGTTTTTTGGTTGAATGGATTGCGAAAACAAGCTACTAACCCGATTTCTCTGAAAATGTATGACACAAATCTAAAAGTATGTCTTTAATAAACGAATTATTCTTAAACATACTTTAAAAAAAAATGCGAACTGATAACCCCATCCTTTGAAGTCGGTTAAGAGGAACTAGTCCCATAGCAATGAGCTACTCGCGTATTAAAACATCATTACATCACATAATCAATTGGCTTAAGATAACTGTACGTAGCGGAGATATTTTCCCCGAAGATATATACTCGTATGCATAGCTGTGTATATAGATCAACCCCTACAACGGTTACAATAATCCTATTAAGATGGACCGTGAACTAGAGCGCAGACTGCGTCAGCCAGCCCACGCCTCTCCAGGCGATGACGAGTGCCCCAATCACCCGTTCCGTCAACAGGAACGTTACTCAGCCTTTCCTTGAAAAAGAATTAACCGCGATTCACATTCGTCATGTATAACGAACAATGAAAAATTACTGTTTAGGGAAACAATAAAAACCGTACGTTTTGCAAATTTACTGAACAAACTGTAGTTGAGATAAGCCTTATGATTAATCGCAGTGCTTCCGAGAGCAAGAGTGCTCGTTAAGATAAATCTTGATATTTACTCCCGATTAAATAATGTCTTATTATTTTTTTATTCGATATATTTATATATATTTGATTAAATCTGAATGAAATTGTGTTTATATTTTAATTCGTGAGTAAATAAGGGTAACAAAACTAATCTCATAACTTTTATCATTTACTACATCCGTCCATATACTCTTTAATTTTTATATTATACCAATGAAAATGCAAGGAATTAATAATTTAAGATAATCCATCTTAAAAAAATTCTAGTTTTGTGAAACCATATATATATCTGATATATGTCGAAATTTTTTTAATATTTTAATACTTTTATACGACTGGAATTTTGCACTAAAAATAAATCTGAGAGAAAATGCTTGCTAGTGAAACAGGGTCCAGCTAACCCATTCATAAACAACGAAACAATTAATAAACAATAAAAATCAATTAGACGATAAAAATGTAATATTTCAGCCTTTCGACTGTAACATTCGCGCCTCCGTAAAACCAAAAGAGGACACATATCACGACTCGCAAAATAAACAGCAAAAAAGGCCGCGGAAAATAGCTCTCAATGGCTTGGCTACGAGAAGGGGTTGCGCACCATACTTTATAAATAAAGCCATATTCCTTTTTTTTTGGAAATATTTTTAACTTATGCATAAGTAGTACTCGAAAATACTTTATTTACAATCTTTACTAAATTGCCTGAACTTAAACTTAAAATCATATGAATTTTTATTATAAACCAATAGTCCATAATACAAAGTAACAGGCCATTTTTCAATTATCCCTCTGCTGGGCAAAGGCCCCCTCTACAGAGAGTATAGACATGGTCCACCACGCGATCCTAGGGCGGATTGGCAAACTTCACATATATAAGAAATATTATTTTATTGAAATTGCAATTATAAATTTAATACTTGCATTGGTGCCGGCATCGGCACCCAGGATCGAACTCAGGGTATAACGTACCAATTTATAACCGTCCGTAATATAACAAGATAATAATTATTTGACAATTTCCGTTTTCGTTGGAAGGCGGGGTTTATTAAAAAGTACTAAAAATAATCTTCATGTGCCAAAGATAGACAAAACTATAAGAGATGAAATATTAATTTCATTAAGATTGCCTTCAATAAAGTTATTTTTTTTAATTTTTAGCTAATACTATTGTTTTTCTCTTATTGAGGAAGTGGCAACCATACGGGATACAAAGGAAGAAAGGACAGTGTAGAGAGAGATGAGCAGAGCTATACATGCACAAACACAAACACTACAAAGACAAAGTGCACAATGAGCACACAACACTCAATGAACCGTCAAAGTAATGAATCCTCATTTAAACATTGCCATGTGGCGATGACGAGCTCAGTCATTAACCTTGTTACCCATATCGCCAGGCATTGACAACTGCTATAGGCTTTTGGAGAATGGGTTTATGTCACAGATGTGCGACTCAATGTCTCCTTGTATGGAAAAATATTACAGTAGACGAGTTTATTTTCGCAGAAAATTACAAAAACCGACTTCAAACGCCTTAAAATTGTACTTTCGAGACATATCAAAAATTAAAAAAAAAAATTAAAAACCTTTTAGGACCATTGTGGAATATAGGGTACACTATTAGATAAAAAAATATTTTTCAAATTCATAAAGTTTATAAATTGCGGAGATACGTGAAAACATTCTTAAATTTGGTTATTTTTTTTTTATTTAATTATAATTTTTAATTAAAAAAACAAACTAATGAACTGATTTTTTTGGAAATGTTATGGGACTATCATCAAATAATGCTCTACCAAACAAAAAAAAAATTTTGTAATTGGTTCATTTGACGGAAACACGCGCAAAAATACATTAAATCTATTTTGTTACTTTGATTTAAAAGAAACACTTCAAATTATTATCAACGAAATGTCCATTATGTTACGGTGAGAGTATTTTAATAAATAATTACGATATATTAATAATGGACTAATTGCAGTTTTGCCTTTACGGTGAAAACTCGTATGTCGTATCGGTAATTGTAGTATTCGATCCATATTATGCTCTACTTCACTGTTTATATATTATGTTGTTTTACAATCCTTGTTGGGCCAAAATGTTGCAAAAAAGAATCATATACAAAGGAAGGATTTTAACATATAAAAGCAACATTTAAGGTCAATATAAAGAACAGTGATACCTTTTGTTTTTTGAACATCAGAAATGATGGCTGACTCAGTTCCGTTGCTATAATTGGCCAGATCCTAATTGCTTATTCAGCTTTGAATACGGGTACCATTGCGATATTAAGCTATGCTAGGGTGAGCTCAGAAACAGATATTGTTTGCGTATTGAAGCTTTTATATTAATTTACCTACTGAACATTAAAATAAAACATAATCTGTGATTGTGATTATACAAAGTTTATTTAAAGTTTGTTTTTGAAAGGAGAAAGAAGAAAATAATTATATTCACAGAAATCAGCAAAATCGACTGACAACGCCTTAAAATTAACGTTCGTCAAACATTTTTTTTTTAATTTTTTCTTATTTAAAAAGAAATAGTTTAAACAATTTTTATGAAAATTGTATGGGACAACCTCGAAACTCAAATAAAAGAGAAAATAATTTTTAAAAAGAAATCAGCTATCAAATTCACAAACAAAATACAGCCAAATTGAGAATCTCCTCCTTTTTTGAAGTTGGTTGAAAAATATACTTAATATCAAAAAGATACTGTCTTCCTTATTTTAAACTCATAGGCACATTGATTCTTTCATAAGTAATTTCAATTAATTATTCTGCTATTAAAGGTAAAAAGGGTTTAACGTATTAAATGCCTTATTAGAAATAGATATATTAAAAACTTACGACTCTTATACGTTTGAATCAGAACTGTGTGAAAATGTAAAAGAACTGCTTAGAAATCAATGAAGAATATCGTGAATATCTAGGATGTTGGTGGGTCTTTTGAAATAAATAATAAATATAACTGAACATTTCAATGTAAATTTTACATTTAATTACAAGCTTGCCCATGAAATAGAGCAGTCTGGCGTGAGGATATCTTTGGCCTTGCGATAGACGCTTAGCAACGTAATTTATCGTCTAGACAGGGGCAGGGAAGGGGTACATCGGGTGCCTACATATAAAACAACCCTAAAGGAAGACGTCATTCCCCTTTCGTGTTTACAAGTTTGTTACAATGTTTTATTCTTCCACATAATTGTAGAACTTGGCCAAATTATTGCACATGACATAATATTCCCAGTAGGCAGGGTGCTATTATAAAGTGTGTGTTGACATTAATTGACAGAGATAAAGATATTTTTAATTATTTTTTGGAAGACGTACTAAAGATTCGTATCTTTATTTAGTATGTATTTGGAAAGTATACACATATTTAACCGACCTCAAAAAAGGAGGAAGGTTCTCAATTCGAATGTTCATGTTTTTTTATTTACGTTTGCGCATATCTCCACAAAATTTTGTTATTTTTTTAAATAAAAATAACAAAATTTAGGAAAACAAGCACGGCACATATCTCCGCAAGTTATGAACTGATTTGAAAAAGTATTATTATTTTTTTATCTAATAAAGTATACTTCCACAATGGTCCTACAATTTTTTATAAAAATCAAAATTGTAGTTTTTTTTTAAATGAAAATAACGGAGAAGATATGTTTAGAAAGTACACTTTTAAGGCGTTTGAAGTCCGTTTTTATAATTTTCTGTGAAAATAAACTGGTTTACACTTTTAATGTCTGTTCATTTGTTATACATCATACATTGTTATTTTTCGGTGAGCTGTATTGTTATAATTAACATATTGTAATTAAGGCATGATGTAACTTACACTCCGGGAATTGGTGTGCTTTACCTTTGCTACAGGTAGTAGCTTGGTATTGTTAAGGATTTGGAAACGGTTGTGGCTTCTAGTGTTAATATGAACATATGTACCAAGTTTGGTTTTCAAAAGTGAAAAGCTCCGACTTGTTTCTCTTACCTAACTTTAATTTTCAAAATTACCCCAAGTTGGTCGTACCAAAAACTTTTCAGACTAATATTTTAGATCAGATAAATGCAATAACAAGATGTTGCCCGATTCTTGTTATCTGATCCAATAACGTTATTTATTTTATTTATTTAGAAAAAAGATTAAATTATTCTCCAAGAATTTTCCCCGTCGTGTAAAAAATTAAATTACTACGGCATATGTATCTTAAGTGTGGGCTTAATTAAATAAGAAAACACTTTACATATTTAAACTTTAATTTAAGATAAATATAGTCGATGTTTTTTTTAATTTATTTATTTGCAAAGCATCATGATATACGGGTTTAAAAGATGTTCTACACACTACCATACCAAGATGTGCAAAATTACAAATCAAAGACAAGTCAAAACCAGAATAAAATCGGTTATTCATAGTATCCATGTTTGCAAAAGCTTCCTATTGGTAGAATTATTTTTGTATATACACGCAAATTACGGTCATTTAATCACTAGCTGAAGTTTAGTCGTTCTCAGATGTAAAAAATACCAATGTACAGCATACTAAAACTAGGGTTGTCGATCATACTGTTAAAAACAGTATTATACTTTTTACTGTTTTATAAAAAAAAGTATACAAAATATTGTTTTTACGTCAGCTAGTATCCAGAGCTAAGCAAATAATTTTAATGGAACTGTTAGTAACTTGATACTATTTCATACTAGTACTTAAATTATGGCGAGGGTTATGAATATTTAAAATGATAATAAATCGTTAAACTGTGCAAAAAACTTCAAAAAAATGCTTTTTAAAGGCCAAAAAAGTCAAATACTGTTTATTTTATCTAAAAATTAAAGTATATTACCGACAGTAATATACTTTAATTTTTGTACAAAAAGTAGGGAACCATAACTATAACCCAAAATTCTTTGTCCAGAGGTTTTGTTTGATAGACTACGGATTAAATTCTAACTTTTTTATTTGAATAAAATTTAATATAAAATATAAAATAATAGCGTCATGCCAATTGGTAGAATACCTAGCAGGCCAAACTACTTAGGGATCAAGTGACTGAACAGTCAATATCATAGTGCATAAATATACGCACAGACGTAGATTGACTCCATTTCTTCATTCTTATATCCTGATGTGGCGGATATCTAACACAATGGGAGAGAGATCTGGAATAGGACCGACTTTTTACATTCGCATCCGACGCAAGGATAACTTTCATTTTCAGGTAATCGTTCAACCGGCCCATATTGCACTAACCGTAATAAGAAACAAAGGTACACAATTTTACGCGATTCGAGGTCACGATCTTCATCTTCAAAGCTAAGATCCACCCCATTAGGCCACGGATGCACCTTTAGCGTAAAAACATATCCTCTTAAAATGATGAGGCGACCCAATAACCAGGTTTTTAATCAATGTCTGCCAATCACGACTGAGGTCATGTGGAGTATTAGACCTTAAAGGCGACTAAAGGAAAATCGGATGGGCATGCGAAGCGCACTGTAATTTTATTCAGTTTCATATATTTCACCCTCCTTAACTTTTTTTTTATTTTATTTTTTTTTTGTGGAAAGGTAGGCAAACGAGCCGACGGTTCACCCGATGTTAAGTGATCCCGTCGCCCATGTACATACGCAACACCCGGAGAGTTGCGAGTGCATTGTTAACCTGGGAAATTGGATAGAATAGGTTATTGGATAGGAAGGGGTCGGGATTAAGGATTTGGAGGGGATAAGAGTAGGAAAAAAAAGGGTAGACATGGCCATCCGGCATCCCCAAAAGCCATGCATACCTTATTTTATGCTGACTTTATAAAGGCGGGTGTTACTTCCCCGGGCGAGCGCGGCCGTAAAAGTGCAGGAAAAGCTGCGAAAGGATGTTATGCTCTACCACCTATACAAGTTTTTATTAAAAGTTGTTATAGAGGCAAGAGAGATACATATTCTGTAAAAATTACAACTATCTACCTATTAAGGACAAGATATAGCCCGTTGACAGACGTAAGGATAGCGGCGTCTAAGTAACAGGGTCCCGTTGGTAACCAACCTTCGGGCACAGGCCCTTGATGATACACGATATGCTCACCGAATGCGCTTGGTGGCCCGGTGCGCGGTCTCGACGGTGACGAGGAAGACGGCGTGGCTGCGCGAAGAGTGCTCGTTCATGTCCGTCCTGGCGGCCGCGCGGTGCCGGTTGCCGGTCCGCATGGCGCGCACCATGTCCGCCGCCGATTTGCACACCACCGACGTCATCTCGGGGATGTAGAACCCGTTCAACTCCTGGGACGGAATTCGAGAAAGTTTTATAGATCTAGCTATTACCTAGAAAATTTCTGGGTAATTTCAGTATTTAAATCAGTTAAAAATTATTAAATTACTAATATGGCTATTGAATAATAGGGGTTAGTTGCCACATCATAAAAAATAAAAATAAAAAAATATTTGTGATCAAAAAATGCCTACATGACAACTTGATTATATATGTATATATAAATATAAATAAAAAAACTTAAAGGAATTTTGACTTAACATGAAAAAGCTATAAAGGCAAGAGAGACAAGAGCCTATTATTCAAATCTTTGTGTAGTCTAAATATATAGCATAGGTTAGTATTGAAATTACAAAATGTTTATAATAACGTAATAATAACGTATAAATAAGTGTAATTAACTTAACGTTGAATTAAATCGTTTACACACACTAGAATCGCCATGAATCTAATGTGGCAAACATCCTAAATTGGCATGAAGCATCCTTCCAATAGAACAGTGCATCACAGCGGCTAGGCCGCTATCGCTATCTTGCTATGACTTATGGATCTAGTCTTCGTTTGCTTATCGCTTATTTCTGCATAACCACCTCCGTAGCCTAGTAGTATGGGCCTTTGCTTTGTAAATCGAAGGTCGTCGGTTCAAAACCCGCGGGAGAATAATACAAAAACAATAATATAATAAAACATCTTTGTGATCATCCGATTTCCTGAAAAGAAAGATGATCCATGCGTCGGATAGGCATGTAAAAAGTCGGTTCAGCGCTTGATCTCTCTCCGGTCTGCATGTTCGTTACATGTTACCGCGTTACTATGAGAGTAATAGAGTGCACTTGCGTGTGCGCGTACATTGCTGCACTATAATATATCCTGCGCAGTTGGCTGATCTCGAAAAAGATTGGCCGCCGTGGCCGCAACACGATCAGGGGCACTTTTTTATATATTTTTGTCTTAAAATGCTTTGTTTAGTTATAATAGACTAGTTTACTTAGTTTCTTTTTATTAATTTGATTTTGTTCACTCTTCTTCGCCTAAGCCTTATCACATGGGGTTGGAGTCCAGTTGTATTGGACTTATCATCTGAATATATATTTTAACACAGAACGACTGCCACTGACTTTTCATTACAGTTCTAAATTTTACTTCAAATTACCATATTGTATCTACTCTCCAATCAGATTACTTGTTCGATATTTTTAGACGGTACATATCTACAGCGTGTTCACTTTTATCAATAGTATCGATTTTTTTTAATTTTTCAGTAATTCCACCGATGTAAACGTCAAAAAAATATAGATGTCATACAAGATCTTGCTTTATTTTTAATAAACATTATTACAGGAAATTAAGGCATATTTTAAAGCGTTTCGTACATTTGGTGTACAATAGAATAATGGTTCGTAGGTTTGGAATGAGGTTTGATTTGTCCGTGAGGTGAGTCCGCGGCCCTCGCTTTGTTTTGTGGCCAGGTAACTTACGTAGTACGGATTAATATATAATATAAGGAAACATTGTAAGCCTGCTTCAAGATTGAGGGTATGCACAAAAGCAGGTTACTTTCGTTTCTGTACTAAAAGTAACCATTCGTGTAAAATGAAGAAGTTGCTAGTGTATGGAAACAATTATTATAATTTAACCAACGCATTACATATTACATATTTAATTGTTGTGTCATGTTGTTTGTCCGTAATGGACTCCTAAACTACTGGGCCAATTTTAACAAAATTTTCACACTATGTGAATCGCTTCCACATTTGACCTCCTGTTCAAATCTCAATCCGATGGTTTTTTTATACCGACTATAGCGTACCCTATAAACGTTCTTATTCCTAAAAAAATCACTTTATTTAATAGTTTACTTAGATACAATTTAACGTAGACCTTAGCCGTAGCAACGCGTGGACGGGTCTGCTACTATATAACTACCTGAAATGACAGATGTTGCCTTTTAATTCGAAAGTTTCAACTTTATCAAAATCGGTCTACTCGTTTAGGAGTTCAGTAACATACACACGCACACAAGATAAAGACTAGAAATTATGCCCATTTTTTTCTATTTCATCTTAACATTTTGTATGTGCCTAGCTGCATATATGTTAAATAACGTTAAAACATTCTTTTCTAATAATCAGACAATGTAATAATCATAGATATCTAAGCAAAGTTCCAAGCATTTTTATAATGTCTAATAATAGTATTAGAACCTTTCTAACATTTTTCCGCCATACTGCTTATCACATAAGACAATCAAGTCACCAAATGACTATTTACTACAATATCATGATGCGTGCTCAAATGCGTGTGCAGACGATAATGGATGATCAGTGCTACCATCCATGTCGCTTCTTACGATGAAGTTTTAGCACTTAAGTCTTTTATTTAATTAAGTAGTGCGGCTTGAGACAACATAATTCTAGTGATTATGTTTCTCTACGATCTTTATTACTTATAATTCCAAACAAGTACGAGAAAAGTCCTGTTCTGTAATCCTATTAGCAAACTAACTTGCTACTAAAATATAACCAAAAACTTATTTATTGTGTACCAACAACTAACAAAACTGACTCGAAGTGTAGTTATATTTTCCTAAATAATATTATATTTAGGTTACTAAGGAGAAATTACGTTTTACTTCAATCTTTATTTTGGGAACAGCATAACATCTTTTCACAGCTTTTGCTTCTTTAGCCTTTTATAAATTTGGCATAAATAAAGTACGCATGACTTTTGGGGATACCGGATGGCCATATCTGCCCTTCTCTTTCGCATTTCTGTTCCCTCCTCATCCTTAATCCCGACCCAATTATTATAATAAACCTATTCTATCCAATTTCCCAGGTTGACAACGCACTCGCGACTCTCCGTTGCGTGTGTCTATGGGCGACGGGATCGCTTCACATCAGGTAAACCGCCTGCTCGTTCGTTTTCGTTTCCATAAAAGAAATCAATATTAAACCGGAAGAAGCCAACTTGTCTCCATACCAACTTAGCCGTGGATACGATATTCTAATGAAATATGCAGGGGCATCAAACACAATGGTGCTATCAGGGTTGACTTTAGAGTCCATTGAGTAGCACTTATAATGCTATCAGCTACTTATATAGTATTGAGTATACTTAAAATTTTCATGTGCTGTTAACGAAACATCATTATTGTATCAACGCACAGGCATATCCCATATCTAGCGTTATATATTAAATATCTAATCGTTACTTATATCTAATGGATAAATTCTAATAAAAATTTTAAATATTTTTTTTTTAAAACAATTAGTATTATTTCTACACAAAATTGGGAACCCAACTTCAAACACTCTTTTCAATATATTTTATTTAATTTGATTTGATTTTAAAAGAAACTATTAGATCGATTTTTATTAAAATTTAATGGGACCACCACTAAAGTATATCCTTTGAAATAAAAAAAGAATTTTGAATATCACTTCATAATTGGCGGAGATATCGGGATAGATACATAAAAAAAATACATACAGTCAAGCATATAACCTCCATTTATGAAGTCTTTTAAAAAACAGAAAATAATGAAAAGCACCAATTAAAATACAGATAATCAAATCTTCAGCCATCACATATTTATTTATTTATTTGGGAGATGATGCCTTTTGGCATTAAGTTCACCGATGTACGTAAATTGTGCATAAATAATAAATAAATAAATATTTATGAGAGCGACCTATGCTTGGTGTGAAAATGGCGGCGTTGTCGTGGCAACGGCGGCAAAACACCGCCACAACATGACAGCGCGCGAAATCAATGATTGCAGCCTTGATCTTAAAAACAAGACAACAGCATTTATCGGAGACAATACGTTTTTTTATGTAATATAACGTAAAGCGAGACTATAATGGGTGTTACGTGAATAATAATGTTTGCACAATCGCATGTGGGCGATAGTGATGTACCCGCATTCGTTGGAAATATAAACGGAGTTTATTAAAAAACAATCTCTATTGTACAGTTATCTGTAAGCATAAATCATAAGGCAACTCTTGCGCTATCGTTGCTAATATGAAAAATTTTACTTTGTACTTCTTTATATTTGAACACTTTTCATTTTATATGGTATACAATTCTGCAAAAGTGATTGAATGAAAATTGGCACACATCCTTTGAATAATTTTTTTCATTATTGTCTATGTATGTAACGATGTTTTTTATTTCACTCTATTCAAAGTTCTGAAATCAACGCAGACGACGTTGCGGGATGAACCTAGCATGATAGAAAAAGTAAATAAAATCCATTTCCTTGCGTAATATACTTACATTTCATTATAATTAATACACTTATGATAGTTAATTTTTAATGATTATTAGTAAGGTGACCATACTATGAATAGAAAAATCCATAAATTCCCGATATTCGAACCCTTACTAGCGATCGGTCACGGGACACAGATCCTGAATGCTATAATGATTTTTAACTTTTGAGTTCACAAAGATTAATTTATTCTTATAACGTGTAATATTAAAGTAAATAAAGGAGATCAATGTGCATTATAAAACTAAAATGCAAATTAAAGGCTAATGTCAATATGAAAACTATCAATTATTTGATTTTAGTACCAGCGTCACTACTGTATAATTTAGGCCGCGACTTACAGTACAGACGTATATTTGCACAAGGTTACATGCATTGCTGCCTAAATTGTACTCAAATTTGCACTGCGCACATCAGAGTCGACTTTATTCCTATAATGAGAAGGTTTATAATCGCATTTTGGATAAAGTAATCGATCAAGATCGGCAGATTCCAAAGTAGCCCAGCTCAGCTGGCGGTGGGGATGGGCACGACTAGTACCAGTTAGTGGACTGATTACCCTAACAGGAGTGCGCTTTTGCTCAACACGTCCAAATGAATATTCACACATGTGACTCATATAATGTACATTTCCTCTAATTACAATATGGGGTACATACGCTATAAAGACATAAACGTTATCCCAGGAGTTCGCAAAAAGATACTATCCCATTGTAAGAAATAAAGTATTAATTAACTAAAGCTTTCAATTTTCATTGCATTCAATTTTAATTAATTCTTTTTTTATGTATTCGTTTATTTTTTTACATTAAACTGCAATTCAATTTCGCGAAAAATACCATTATTCGGTATAATATCTGTTTTATAAGAAAATAACTAAATAAAATCCGCAACGTGTTCTTATAAAAAATAATACATTTAAACGATTATACATGAAATAGTCATTAGATATATACGGAATGACTCAGCGTGCAAGGCAAAATTGGTTGTGACATCTCGGGCTGTGGGTTCGATACCCACCCGTAGCAATAATTTGAATAACCTACATAAACTATCTCTGATCCAGTGTCTATACGAATGTAAATGAAATGGCTTTATTACACAGCGTACTTTATACCTGTAGCTAAAAAATCAATAAATACAATAAAAAATATTAATAGAACGTACCACGATTCTTATTACTAATATGGTAACCCTACTCATGTAAAATGCAATAAAGGAAAAGTGAGCAGTGCAATTAATTTGGCACAATTAGTTGCGAATGGGCAATGGTTGGGGCGCGGGCGGCGAGGCGCGTCGCGGCGCACAACATGTGTTGGCGCAACAGTGTGCCGGCTTTCTCTAGGCCAAGAGTATGCGTATGTGCATCCAACGGCCCTTTGCACACGTTTGCGTGTTGCTAATTGTGAAATTACCCAATAAGGTTAACGACTTGTGGATTATTTATGACTTAGGAAAATAACTAAACCAACACGAAAAAAAGTGTATTCATAATATATTTTGATAAAATTTTCACAAGTGAATTATTAGAACTATCCAAAAAACACACCGATACTACAAGACACCTATTTGCACATTCTGCAGATATCAGGTAGAATTATTTTTTAACTATTAAAAAATGAATAACTAGCGGTAGGCCGAATTATTTTTAACATTAACATATCCAGCGTTTCATGATTATTAAGAGTTCGAAACGTGAAAAACATAAAACAGACTTACAATCACTTCCACAGTCAAGGTGAATATAAAAACATTTCAAGTTGGAACCCAAAAAGCGTTTTAGATTTTAAAGTGTGCAAAGAATTAGACACACTTAAAACATACTCGTGTTTAGATAGCTATATAAAAGTAAAAAAATGCAACAGCCTATTTCAAAATACCCCACTGCTGGGCAAAGGTCCCCTCTAGACAGAGGATTTAGGGAAGTTCATACATCTCAGAAATATTATTTCTTAGATATGCAGGCTTCCTCACGATGTTTCCTTTACGGCAGAACACGTGGTACATCAGCACTTAAAATTGCAATTAGAAAAATTCATTAGTACCGGCACCGGGTATCGAATTCAGGTTCGCCTCGAGTAAAGAGAATTAAAAGAGTGCGCCCTCGGACACTGGAGCTACCACGTGTCTAGACAGCTATATAATAAACAAACTATTTTGACATTCTTAAGTTATTCAAAGAAGCTACTAGAAAATATTATCACTTGTCTATAGATCGCATACGTAGGGAAAAAGTATAAGAATGATCACGTAACAAGTTACTACTCTTAGAGTAAGATTTGCTGAAATTGAAGGTAAATAAAAAAGCGCATTAGATATATAAGGATTTCACGTCAATTAGCACCGACTGTCCAGCCTGGGTAACCATAGTGCATGTTTGCCTCCCGTGTTTACGTGTGGAACTGTCCGGCTGTCCGTCTTCCGGTCGGAACGACCTCGCTAACGTCGTTTCGCGAATTTACGTCGACGCGCTAAATTTAACCGCACACCGTGTTTATTTCCAACCACCAGCAGGTGAACGCCTATAAGAAGCTAGCTATTTGTGGATATTGCCCTCTAAAATGTTTGCTTGCCCTAATGTTCTAAATTTAGATCTAGAATAGAGATTGGTGGGACTGACAATCAGTTCTAATCTATTTTTCATACCAAGTGATAATGATGGTCAAGCCCAAACATTTATCTTTCATTTTAATTTCTTTACAATATGGCATTAAAATTACACACAACCCTAAATTCTCACCCTTCTATCACCAACCTCTATATTTTAATAACCATATTAGTCATTGAATAATTTTAAGAACCTGGTCGATAACTGATCAATTACCTGATCATTAAAAAAAATAACGTTTGCTGAGTCAGCTAGTATTCACATAAAAGCTATACGTAATAATTAGCAAAGAGACAATTTTTAACATTTGTGGGTCAATCTGTGTTTGGGTACGCTTATATCCGAGACGAGTAAACCAATATTGGCGCGACTAGGACAATCGAATAACTGATGGTATAGGGTGACCTTTTTTTTAAAAAAAAATGATAATTGCGAGTGAAACCGCAGGCTAGCATATAAGCTGCTAGTGTATAATATCTTTATACAAAATAGGTTAGAAAACGATATCATTCACCATACAGTTTGAGTTAATATCTATTATGTAAGTACTCTACGAGGCTTGACATTTTTTCATAAAACTGATATGAGATCTCCTCGGAGGCGTATACTCATTATAATGATAAAAATGTATATAAGCAAATAGAACTAAAAGCAATATCCGAACTGAAATAAAATAACAGACGAAAATAGAAGTTCCGTGTCCTTTTTTAATGTAGATTAAAAATAAGGTAAGTTTTTAATTGTAATGAAAAAAATATCGATAATTAATTTGCGTTGCAAAAAGAATGCCGAATTCGTGAAAGTCCATGTATTTAAACGAATTGAAAGTATGAGAAAAAAATTAAGTGACGCCACGCACACTTTTAGGGAAAACTTTTACTTTACGAGTATATGGTGGTCGCTGAATGTGCGCGGGCAAGTGATGAGATATCTTGCTGCAGATTAAATTGATTGACATTAAGGCATTTTAATTAACGCGTTCTCGCGTGTGTTCTCGTCTGGCAACATTCCTGAAAATATCAGTTCATTTTTAATTGGATTTTATCCATTTGAGCAGACGACAATGTGTTTGTCGGCAGCAACCGATGACATATTGTTGACTGGATATCATCATCCAGTCGACAATATCTCATAAGGATCGCGGTCTCGCGTCAGCATGTGTAAATTCGGTCTCGGTTTTCAGCAACACCTTAGACGGTCGTTAAAGGATGGCAGTGCCTTCAAATATCCCGACAGCTAATGTATCCTTCGAATATAGGTTGCAGATGTCAAATGCCACTCGTTGTTTGTAAAAGTAAAATTTGGTTGGATTACATTACGACCCCAAGTAATTCGGGAATAAGGCTAAGAGGACGGAGATACTAAAAATCAATGGATAATGATATCCAATCAACAATGAAGCAATTCATGCTCTTTTGTCCTATTTAGATTTTCATATTCCAAAACGAAAAGTTATTTATAGACATTTTTTTAAATACAGAAAATATTTTTTTTTTAATATAGATTACAAAAAGGAATAAGAATACGTAGTAACAAGATAAAATAGCAATATACGGACCCACTTGACCAGTTTTAGGTCTAGTTAGCGGTAAGCTTCCGCCTATGTATCTTACTGGACAAAATGCAAAGCTAACGAAAAAAAGTACCTACATATACTTTACGCCGATTTCTGTAGTGTTATAAGCGTCAATCTTCTTGGCGGCTCAGCAATCAGACGTGTGCTTCTCTTCTCACCCAGATACGCCTGAAATTGTGTTCTGGGCAGCGACTATTGCGATGTTTCAAGACGTCAACAAGTTTGCATCGTACTACACAGTGTAACTAATTCGGCTCTTGACGCACCGATTTACACTGTTCAACATTTTACGACATATCAGCTTATTCTACAGGCTAATGTTTCGATTAATAAACAGTTTAAATAATGTGAAAAGTCTGAAATAGCCGGGGCAAAATATTATCTAGTGCATTCGCCGGATGATCATAACACTTATACTTGTCCAATTTTTTTCTTATTTTATTCCTGAATATGTTTCTATCTTCCTGTGTATTTAATTACCTCTAAGGTTGGCAAAACATGTGCAACACTTTGGATATTTTGGTCGACAATCGGTAATAGTTATAACTCAATACTTAGTCAAGTTTTGCATAAAAGCTTATTTTTGTACACCTTCAAATTCATCAGAGGTTAATCTACTTAGTTTAATCTGATTTAAGGTATAAATAAGAGTTCACCGCTGTGTTATAAATACATATTAATAATTACATCGGCACCTAAACCATGCGTAATGCTATTGTAAATCTACAAACTGTAAGTCTTTGCGATATACATTATTTTATATCGCCGCAGACGGTTAAAACAATAGCATATTAAAAAAACAGCTATACAATTGTGTTTTAGAACCCGATTTGTTTCCGCAAATTTATAAAAAATTAAACAGGAAAAGGAAATCCAAAGCATTGTGTGTTAATGGGCAAATATAATGCAACGAGTTTATGCGCAATACATATACAAATTAAATTGCTAGTTACAATGGCAATGACGAAAAAATCGTTTTT
Organism: Graphium colonna; assembly: GCA_025505425.1. Taxonomy (NCBI): domain Eukaryota; kingdom Metazoa; phylum Arthropoda; class Insecta; order Lepidoptera; family Papilionidae; genus Graphium; species Graphium colonna. The sequence goes on along the minus strand of JAOCPS010657928.1, from coordinate 10,806 downwards.
TTTACTATAAATATATTTTTAAACTCCAGAAGATGTAAAGTACTGAAGGTGTGAAACGGGCTTTAATTTTACGTCTATTTCACTGAATTCTGTACCAGTCCATACGTATAGTTAAGACGTCTGCTTGTTATTACCAAATGAATAAGAATTGAAAACGGTACTTAAAAACTAAGAACAATTTTTTAAAGTTATTTAATCTATATTCATAACGTAGATAAAGTTTGATTAAACTAGTAATATATAGGATTTAATTGGATTCGAAATTCTTTGTGTATTTGACAGACTAATTTTTGGGAAAAGGTTTAGGGTTCGTAATATCGCCGCTATAACATTAGGGATCGAAAACCAAGTGATTAATTAAATGAAACCCTATAACCCTCTACAATATAATCGATTTCCAAAACAACAGATGCGAAGGTCAATAGCCTGTGCGTCAACTACACTTATGACAGGTCAAAAGGGAAGCCAATGAACTGCTCAAGACTCAGTTTCAATAACTTTTAGACAGCTGTTGTTAACAAGGGCTTTCGATTAGTAAGTGAAATGTGTTGGAGCATAACATATTTTCACAGCTTTTGCTCCTACGGCCACGCTCATCCGGGAAAGTGCTACCGCCCTTTATAAAGTCAGCATAAAATAGAGTATGTATGACTTTTGGAAATGCCGGATGGCCATGTCTACCCTTTTTTTCACATTCCTCTACCTTTTAAATCCTTACTCCCGACCTCGTCCTATCCAAAGAAACTATTCTATCCGATTTCGCAGGTTAGAAACGCACACGCATTTAATATCCCAGAGTGACAACGCACGCGCAACTCTCCGGATGTTGCGTCTGTCAATGGGCGACGGGATCGCTTACCATCAGATGAACGGTCTGCTTATTTGTCTTCTTTCCATAAAAACAAAATTCTTACTTGAGCTATACGACGGTTACCATCGTATGGCTCAAGAATTTTTTCACATTTTCACAAATTTCGTCTAGTGTATACCGTAACCCAAAAATTTATTATTTGTATCGATCATCTAATTGTTCATTTCCGTCATACATGTCGTTCTTTTGCTATGTATCTTGAGCCTTTTGATTCGTGAACACAGATATATATCAGTCTTTTTAAGTCTAATCTTATATTGTGTGTGTGTTCAGCAATACATTAAAGAAATTCACAGTCTTTCTTTGTATTATGCTATTATAAGCATATAGAAAACGTAAAAGCTTTTCTTACTCTTCCCTCTCAGCGACCCAAAATGGGTCTCTTTATTGAAAATTGGTGGAGAGATTTTTAAAATTATGTAAAAATATTTTTTTTCACCCCTCCTCCCATACAACAAAAAAAAAATTGACTAACCCCATTGTGTGGGGTATCGATGGAAAAATCTCTTATAAAACAACAAAAACTTTCTAGAAACCATGTGGATCAAAACCCCCAGTCCCAAGATATTTTAATACAAAGTTAAAATTAAAGCGCCCTCTCCCCCTTGACTTTTGAAATGTAATTACAATAATTCTGAAAAAAATGTGATATATATGTACCTCTAACTAAGCACTAATCAAGGAAAACTATTGTATCGGTATCATGGATATTTTCATACAACTCGTCAAACTTATGTACTTACAGTCGTCCTAACAAAACGTATGGGGTCAACCGCAAAATTAAATTTGTCGGTATTTATTTTGTCAAGCGGTCTTTCGGACCATCGAAGGGCTACGGAACCCTTTCTGGCCGACACGCTCTTGACCCGTTTTTTTTTAATATAAACCTAATTTCATATTTTTATTAGCAAGTACTAATTTCAACAAAATAGCAGTTTCCGTATAATTTTGATATCTTATGATAAATTAGCGGTCAGGGTTTAGTATGTCTTACAACTTTTATTTATTTATCAGTAATCGTAAATTAGCGTAAAGATATAACTAGTGCTGCATGTTCTTTGCAAATCTATTATCACCTGTTATCAGTGCCCTATCGACGAATTATCAACATGCACATAACGCAAAAACAATAGTAACTAATGTACGAAACATCCTTGAGAATAATTACAAGGTAACATTATGTTTGCAAAGTTAAATTATTGTTAATAAAAAATCAATGTTGCAAACGGCATCGAAATTAAATAAATTTTATTATATGATAACGTTTATAACCTGAAGTATAACTGAGCGAAAATATTGGTATTTTTAATTAAACGACTTTATTTTACAGCAGTTAATTTTTTAGATTTATCACCCTACGTTTCGAGTATTTTGCAGCATTCATGGTCACGAGTAAGCGATTGGGATGGATGAACGGTTTTAATTTTAAAAATTAATTTAATGTAAGATATTGGCCAAGTCCCGTAAAAGTTTTAGTCTGCTTATAATGTATGATTTGTAATATTTGATGGTTCGATTCCATCACACAGACGGAAAATAGTTTTTATGTTATGTCATTTTTCTTAATCCATGCAAATATGTATGTATGTACACCGCAAAAATGTATGATAAAATTATTATATTGTCTTCCAATAAGGACGTAGCTAATCTTGTTACTGTTTCGGTCAAGTTTACAACGTGTTACGAAATGAAAACTGTTACAAAAATAATTACAAAAAGAAATCAAATCTCATCGACTCATTCATAGGTGTTCCTAGCGACATTAGGATATCACATTAATATAGTTTATGTATCGTCAGATATGTTCTTAATACAGCGGAATGTTAAAGGTAATTGTATTCCTAGAGTCTGTTTTAGTTCATTTAGCCATCTCGCAGTGACGTCAACTTTTGCGCCCTTGAGCCTTCAACTTTATTACGAGTACTTTTGCAAAGATGTGACAACGGCATCGACTCAACGACTTGTCATTACTAATGACAGCATAGAACAATGTTTTCATAGTTGCAGAATGTCCCTCTTATGGGAAAACTTTACTTATTTTCTTATATGTATGTACATTAAATTTCTAAGAAATAATATTTCTCAGATATGTGAAGACCTTTACCAAGCAGTGGGACATTTAAAAATAGGCTGTTACTTTACTTTACATTAAATAAACTACTGAAAAACTATTTTTTCTAAAAAACTATTTTTATATATTTAAAAATATTCCGTTTATACATCTATAAATGGCACCCTGAAATATATTGTCGATTGAAAAATATATAACCACCGCATGATTATGATTATCGTTTCATTTATTATAGATATAAAGTAAACACGCTATACTATACTATTTTATTTATAAATAAATAAAATAGTATAGCGTGAATAAAATTGTTAAGCTTCTACGAAACGAAATATGAGAAGTGTCAAAGTTTTTCGTTCGTTTTTCTAATTTATGCATTGTATATTAGAAATTGTACATACATTTTCACGTTTAGTATATATTAACTACTTTGCATACATTTGTATATTCTTTAAATAATATTACAGTTTTGTGTTTATGTCTTTTTTCTCGAAAGCATACTTAACACGGTAAAGACCGCATGCCCACCGGTGGGTCACTCCGCAATAACGTTTTACATGTTGGGACCGGAAGATCACCCGTGGGCACTTTAATTTAAATAAAAATAGGGATAAAATAATGTCTACTACAAATTATTGTACAGTTAAAACATATTTGAAAAATAATAGACGTAATTAACAATAACAAAATGCCGATCCCCATGTGAGAAATAAGGTTTTTAACGTTTTAAAATGATCATAATTGTAAGGACTTAAAAATATTATTCCCTGTATTTTTTAAGATATACCGGGTTATTTTCGGTACTCGAATATCTGGAAGACAATATTTAACTTTGATCTGGCGCCTGCTGCGCTTTCCTTTTCCACGCAAAAAATCTTACCAGCTTGAATTTGTACATTACCGTACGCTTTCGTAATATCTATCCAAACAAAACGATCTCTCAAAAGTGAACAGTCGAGAGTGTTAATTCGAAATCTTTATGCAAACATGTCAATATTAGCAATTTAATTGTACGCGTGTCCACACTACGTGCAACACATGTGTATACAGCCTATAGCAATTCATGAGTAAATATTTCAGTGTTTTCGTATGTTAAGAGCATGCTGCTAAATGTTAGGATGGCGTGCAGACTTGTAATGCTAGCCGTGCCACACCATTCCGTCTATGGTTTTAGCCACCTAATCATTTGCCGCTTGGCACGAAGCGTAACTATTCCCCAAAAATCGCTATTTAAGCGCCAACTGCGTAATGATTAAGGATGCAGACAGACGATCATGCGGTCGGGAGTTCGAATCGCGTCCTGAAACATTTCCTAGCACAAGATTAGAGCTTAGTTGGAATAGTTAAGAAATATTAGTAAATTATCAAATTATCTGAGAAAAATATACATAAAAAGACTTATATAGACATTTCAATTGGTAATAACATTTTTAGTAAAAGGGGAATTTAGATTAGCCCGTGAACAAACAAATAATAAACTTTTCCGCTTTAACATTTTACTTTAGAAAATCAGATTTGACATCAAATATCATTATATGTCATATACGGGTATGTTGTATGGTAAACAAAGGATTACGTTAAATTGCTAGAATCTTACTTATTCTCACAAAACGTTATGATTTTGCACATTAAGTTGTCGTCTCAAACTCCGTTTTACTTGTTTACTATCTTGACTTTTTAAACTGAAACAAACTACACAATATGTTTAAAGATAGCTCTATCTGCTACCATCTATCATTAAACAAACAGACAGACAAATAATTCGAAATTATCGTTTTTTGGTCTTTTATTGCATTTCCATTTTCCGATTCTGTCCTTCACTGTACGGACTCACTGGTTTCCACTATTTAGTATATACGGGAAAGGAGATGTAGGCGATGTGGCACACAATAGAGCACATTGACACAGAGCTGTGTCAATGTTGACTCGAGAGGCGGAAGGAGCGTGGCTATCTGAGTCTGGGCCGCGTTTCCCCTCACACGTAGCTTTTCGTTTTGTTATTGCAGCCTATCTATAGTAAACATTGGTTTAGCAATTGGAAAGCGAAAAGCGGTGCCATTGGACTTGTAACGGTGACGAATTATGGATATTCTGGGTGACTGGTGAATCACTTTCATTGCTCGAGAACGTTATATGCAGGGATCATATATGAAGAATAAAAATATTATTGAAGATAAATATTGATTTACCATTGAGTACACTTAATCTTAAGTTAAACAGTTACGAAGGCAACTGCTGGCGTTACCAGCGGACACGGCGCAGCGCGGGGAAGGGATTCTTTTTATGGTCACCAACCTCCGTGTAACGCCATATATCAGCCATCAGGAAGGTATCTACGCTTCATTTATTTATTGATAAAAATGGGCCAAAACTATGCCCCTAATTTGATAACATAATTATGACGACAATCAATACCAAGTGCTCTCCTTTAATAACGTTAGTGACTCGCCAGTCACTCTGTATACTGTCAGGGGTTGACAGAACGGATGTATAGGATCTTGCATCCCAGAAAAACACTATTCCCGATGGAAGGGTAAAAAACACTGGGTGGCTTCTCTATCTACCAAATATCAGCGAAATATGAATGTAAATGCTATACATACTGTAAATAGTGCAACGAGATACTGGGAAATAAACGAAAAGAGATCAGAAAAAGGGAGAAAACTCCTAAAAGAAAATTTAATGTTGTGGCAAAATCTACACTTACCTAAGCGAGGTCGGGGTCAAAAGCTAGATAAAAGTACGCTCTACATTACACGATAAAGGATGATCCCTACTTTAAGGTCTTGGTTGAAATAACTCGTCAATCATAATACATTTTGATCCAATAAGTAATACAGATGTAATGTACTAGAGGGTTATATCTGATGGAGATGAACAAAGTGTCGCACTGACCAGGCTGCATTGCAGTGCTCTTGTATAATCAAATGTTTTAAACCAATTCCAAAATCGATAATCGCATTTCATCTGCATTGTTTTGGCACTGGACTATATGATGAGATGAATCTCTAAAAAGGCGTAATTTTTTATAAATTTGTTTACTCCATCGAAGAAGCTGTCCAGTATCTATTCTATTAAATTTTCTTACGCGAGAATTCTGTAACAGCACCTAGTCAAATTTAAACTCAAAATCGAATAAGTCTGATTAGCATTATTCTACGAAAAATATCATTGTTCCCACACAAAATGCTGATCAATCTACACATATTACTAAAATTGTAGTCTCTTTTTGGAATGTCGAAATTACAGCTTTTTACTATGTGTATATGAAAATAACGTGATAATACAAAGCAAATATTTGAATATGTTGTCCGCCTGTATGGGTCGGCTCATTTGTGACGTGGTCGAATAGATTTTTACGGCACTGTGACTTGCAGATAGCTAATGATATTAGTTGTAACTCAGGCTACTAAGGTCAATTTGAAAAAGGTTTGAAACTAATATACCAAAATCTGAAAAAAAAATCTTGCGGGTAAAACCCTATCAAACTAGTGTACGCATAAAAGTGAGGCATAAACATTCCCAAGAAAAAATTACTCACTTGTCCTCTGATGGTGAGCTTCTTGCAGTCTTTGGAGAGGAGGTCCCTGACGTCCTCAAGGTAGAGTTCCACGTAAGAGCAGGACACCAGATGGGTGACATCGGGGGAGGCCGTGTTCTCTATGTGCGCCCAGAGGTGGCGGAAGGCGCGCGGGATGATGCCCTCGTCCTCCGACGTCCCTTCCATGGTGTGGGTCTTCCCGGTGCCCGTTTGGCCATAGGCGAAGACGCAGCCGTTGAAGCCGTCCAGCACTGACGCCACTAGCGGACGCACCTAGATAACCAAAATACGATTAGACTAAACATTGGCAGACATAAAAAGACATTTGTATATGCACACATGTAATATCTTAGTGAGGATATAAAGTGTATGCTAGTTTGAGGCCTTTTCACAATTTATATTTTTATAAGTCAAAATGTAACTTATTATGTTACGTAGATCTAAACATGTTTAGGTGATAAAGCACATAATGCTATATACAACTCTTAAAGCATTTTTGAGGCCGCTTAACTAAGGAAGTACTACTATTTTAAATACAAACCCCGGGGTAAAGTAAAATAAACCTGGTTAGTTACCGAATGCCTATACCTCTATTCTTTTCTTAGCTCTAAATTAATTATCACGCGTATTTCCTATTTAATAACCTGTCTTAGTGGCAGGCATCGCACCAGCAAAATTTATATGATGATGTTTGGCAATCTAAATGGTTTTGACTTAACACCGGGTAAACTGTCAGTTCGCTTGTCGACTTTTTTAATATCAAAAGAGAAACTAGGACAAAAATTATCTGTATAAAAAATTTAACCGGTTCCAAAGTCATTTGAGATTTCAGATACAATAACGATCTCCGTATCAAGACGAAAAATTAAAACTATAATATCATTAAGATGTACGAAATCTAATCGAATATATTAATCATGTTTTGTAGAGGAGAACCTTGGAATGTAAAATAAATTTAGTGATAAAATAAAAAAACGCAGTATCTATTCAAACCACGTAGTTAATTGACAGCATTTGCTTTCGGTCTCGAAATCTACCTCAAAAAGAGGTCATCAGTGCATTTAAGATTAAAATAAAAAGCTTTTATACTCGTTTAACTCGTTTTGACTTTAAATGTCATATCCATTTTATAGCCATTAAGAGTATAGTCGTATTGTCCTTCTGGACCATTTAAATAACAACATTGGAGAAGGAACACTTATCAAGCTAACGATAGGAAAATTATTTAAACAAAGAGAAATCCACAAGAAAAAGCGCGATAGCGATAAACTTTAAAGAAAGTCAAACTTATAACAAGTTGGTACGTACGTCGTAGTGTGACATTTCAAGTATTAGAAACAAAAACCTAACTGGAAAGAAAGCTGTAACGTTGAAAAAAGGTTACGGCTACAACTATGTAAGGAGACATTGGTACGAGTATATCAAGGTAGTTCATACGTGTCCATTACAAACTTGAAAAAAGACGCGCAATATTAGGAGTACCAATTTAATCATGGGTGTACTTATGACACAGTCAATAGTAAACTAAGCGGATGAAATATTAAATAAAATTAGATTAAATAGTAGCTAAGAATTGAAATTAATTAATTATTTGTAAATTAATTGAAATTAATTAATTGAAAATAATTTATTTCAATCCAAAAAATAAGTTTTCCATATACAGCTAATCTGAGAAACATTGTCTATGGATACAATAGGTTTGTTTATAAAATAATAGACGGAATCCTGCTCGGCTCTCTCGCGTTGCGAGGATCCAGCTCTGAAGATTTAACAAAATATTCGTTAGACGACTAACATTTATACTGTTTTAAATCACTTATACAAAAATTCAGAAACAAGTTCAATATACTATCGTGGGAATATCTTCTGTTTGTTCATGTGTCACTTTTAACAACCACGACATTAATTTTATTTTGGCCTTCTTTACCGAGTCCTTTCTCAGCTATTGAGTTAGCATTGTCAGTCATTTGTCATATGGTATGAGAATTTACTTTATAGCTGAATTTTTTTTTTTCTGTTAGACTGTGGAAACACCAACACGAGGAATATAGGATCCAACAACACCGATGTTAAAGTAAACATTTCGACAGTGTTCGATTGTCATACGTCATATTTATGTCATAAAATTAGGGGCATAGTTTTCGACCAAATGTTCCAATAAATAAAGCGTTGATATACAGCGCGGCGCGTGATTAGCTGTACGCGCGGCAGATCGTCAACCTCCTCCATCTTCCCTCTTACTCCAGCCAAGCCGTGTACGCTAGGATCAACATGAATTGTGTAAGTAATTATTTAATTTTTAATAAAAAGTTAATTTTCACATTTGATCCCCACATACAATGTCTTCGAGTATTGGAAGTGACTCACCAGTCACCCTGTATAAACAATGCTAATTATGCCATCAACGCCGTTTATCACACTTTATTTACTTGTATTTAACTAAAGTAAACTGTAGGGAAATTAAGGCTTACTCCACTAATGTTATATGTTTATTGTTTTTAATTTATTTATATCTTAACTCGAATACTTTAAAAAAGTATTACAATAGGTAAATTTAACGCTATTTAGTTTTCCTCTACGTGTCTACCCTAAACCCAAAGACTTATTAAGCGGATTTTTTGTAAAGTTTGTAGTTGACAGAACAAAATCAGTATGAGAAAAAAATAGAAAATTTACAGGAAAAATTTTACCTGTGTAAAAAAAATATGGCGAAAATATATATATGTCTGCGATGAACTTCAGATCTACTTAACCGACCCGAATGAGTTTTGTTAGATTTGGCCTGACTTAAAAATGGGCTAATATTCATCTTAATTAACGATCTCAACACTTTTTGTTTTGAATTAAACAACTTTACGGATTTTTTCGCGGTTTATTTTTCTAATTTTATCAACCGACTTTTCGAATCCTTTACAGGGTTCATAGTCACGGTAAGGACTGAGATGTTTGATGTCCTGGTGTCACTTGTCAATCCTGCTTCGCAGAAACTTTTTGTTTTGGTCACTGGAGCCATATAAACGCGAGGCAGTCCCTGTTAATGGCTGATCTTCAATCAGAACAGAATATAAAAGTGTGGCTCGTGAGTCACACACACATGTCGCCCCCGGGCATTGCGCGGCTTTTTGTGATCACACACGCGTTATTAACAAAACGTGTTCTATTGTCAGTTTTTAAGAAACAGCGAAACCGTCTTCAAACGTTTTTGAAACAAATTGTTTCAGTCATTGTGATTTATAAAAGAAACTGTTGAACCAAATTTTTATGAAAATTATATAGGACCTTGACCCTGTAACTATATCCTTTGAAATAAAAAAAGGAATTTTAAAAGTCGGTCCTTTCTTTGCGGAGAAATCGGCAAACATCCATACAAACTTCTTATTTAAAGTCGGTTGAAATCAGACCATAAAGTGGAGGAAATACATTACAATATTGATAGGTAACGTTATAAGATATTGTTCGAATAAGTTAGCTTGTGTTAATATTTTGCAATTTAACGTAAAGGCGCATTGTTGTGTACCTTTTGTCACACCTTTGAGTGGAATGGGGTATAGTGTAGGCACTCGCGTAATCCGCGCACGCACAATATTTAGTCGACTAGGGAGCTATTCGCGATACGCGTTACATAATCCAATGGTACGATTCCGACGGAAAAAACTACCTTTTAAACATGTGGTAGCGTTAAATATTAATTTACGATAACATAACATCAAAAAATTCTAATTTAATAAAACTTCCGAAAATTAGATAAAATATGCTGAGATATTGGAAACCGAGGTGTATGGAAATAGCTGATTTGGCCGTTTTATGCATAAATTATAAGCGTTATGGTGAAAATAACAGTGTATATGTGCAATGAATATTTTTTATGGAATATGGAAGTGACATAAAATTAATCAAACGGTTTACATTGCACTGATTATCCAAATTTACTTCTATTTATTTTTGCTGAATTATTAAAATGGGTAACAATGTAAAGCAAGATGATACACACATGCTATGTCTTGTACTCGTCTTTTAATAATCAATCATTAATCAATATAAAAAACAAAAATGAACTGTTTGCTTTTTAAAAAATAAAAAAATAAAACACTAACTAATGATACTTGGAGTATTAGTCGTTAGTGTTGTATTTTTCTTAGGAGGCCGAGTCCAGGAGACTGAATTTAAAAAAGCAATGATTTTTTTATTATTTTTGACACGTCTCCGTTTATCATATGTTTTATAATCTTATTGGTCATATATATATATAGTACGAGCCCCAATGCAAAATACTTCGTCTAGTGTGAAATTTTCTCTGTGAGATTTTTTCTAACTTTATTATTTTTG
>JAOCPS010657927.1:0-45361 GCA_025505425.1 Graphium colonna | reverse complement strand
GGCCACCTGCACTGACTGGCCTAATGCAGGAGCTCTCAAGGAAGGAGCTCCTACTTCACGCCTGTGTCCTGTGAGGTTTTAGTACTTACCCGGTTCGAACCGTGCCCTTGGCAGCAGCAAAAGCTACTGCTGGTTCTACCACCTATTTATATAGTGTAAACAGGGTGACTGGTGAGTCACCTTCAATACTTTAAGACGTTTTATGTGGGAATCATATATGAAGAATAAATGTTATATTAACAATAAATTATAATTGGCCAATGGGAAAACTAAATCGAATGTTGAGTAACTATTTACGAAACCCATGTGCAACCTAGTGGACACGGTATGAGTGGCCGTTTTTTTTGTCGATGAACTACGCCAGCTGGCCATCTGTTCGTCGCCGGCATCATGTCCACGCTTTACCTTTTTATTTAAAAAATTGTGTGAAAACTATGCCCCTAATTTTGTTACATAAATATGATTACAATCGAGTATTAAATGCTTTCCTTGAATGTCTGTGGTGACTCACCAATCATCCTGTATATTTATGATTATCGCAACTCAACAGCAACATGATACATTATCTGTACCACCCAAATATTAACTGGCAAATAATGGTTTTAACAATAAGTCCATTTTGTACAAAACAGTTTTTCATAAGTTTGTGTAAAATATGTATCGTAGTAGTAGTAGTAATTCGAGGTAGTAGAGTACAGCATTATGATTTAAACTATCACGGGATAAGACAGCTTAATACCCGGCTGAAATTTTTATGCACGTTTTCACAATGCAGTACATGTCTTCAATATTTATGCAATAATTGGGTAGGTACTTAATTATTATTGTTATTTATATTTGTAATAGTAAATTTATACAAATATAAATATCACATAAGCTAGATTCTAGATTCGAAGCAAATATTTGTAGGTCATACAAATATTTGCTCTGTGTGGGGATTAAACCCGCGGCTCCCGACGCCTCAGCAAATATCTTAACAACTACACCAACCGATAGTAGTATACAAGTAATCTATTAAGCATGAACAACATTCGTGGTTTCCTGCATAGCTATGAAAACTGAAAACTGTGTTTTGTCACGAGGATATGACTTGTAAGGCGCTTATTCAAGACTAAAACTGACGCTACTAAATCGTAAGGGTATATGTTGTCAGGACAAAGTGACTTAGTGGGACTAGTTTCTAAAGTTGGCAGGCCTACAATTATCTATAAAAAAGAATATTTTGGAAATAAATGCAAGAAGTACACTGAGTACGACCGTACAAGATAAGTCTCAAGTGTTAGTGTTTTAGAAGAGGGAGAATGTGAGGTGTGCGTTGTCTGTCGCTTACCCACACTTCGCATTCTTCCTCTTTTAAAGCTACTTTAAACTACAGCTTTGGATTAAAAACGCTAGTCCAAAATGTAATTAAAATATAAATGTAAAAATTTGACAAATGTTAAACATAAGTTAAGCTTGTAGTATTAAAATTATCTGTGCCCTATAATTATTTATGTCGCGTAATGGTAGTCTTCTTTCATACACTTCCTGAAATGTGTATATGATTGGGCAGGTGTGCAACGTCGCCAGCGGCGCGTGCTCGACACGAGTGGGACCTACGTCCGCGGGGAAGAGAACCTGCACGGCTGGAGGCCGCGCGGCGACTCGCTTATCTTCGACCACCAGGTGCATACGAGGACACGCTGACATACTGATAGATCTTCACACTGATACACTAACATATTCACATGGCCTATATAGAAAACATGCTATCTGGTCTTCGCACCAACTCAATGACATACTTACGGAGTCAATACGCAAATACGCTGACTGTTCTTTGCACTGACACAATGACATATTTACGGGGTCTGCACACAAGCACGTTGACTGGTCTTTGCACTGACACAATGACATACTTATGGGGTCTACACACAAACACACCGATTAGTCTTTACACAAACAATGACGTACTTACTGGGCCTACATACAAACACGCTGACTGGTCTTTGCACTGACACAATGACATTCTTACGGGGTTTACACACAAACACGCTGGCTAGTCTTTACACAAACAATGACATAGTTACTGGGCCTACACACAAACACGCTGACTGGTCTTGGCACTAGCACAATGACATTCTTACGGGGTTTACACATCAACACGCTGACTAGTCTTTTCACAAACAATGACATAGTTACTGGGCCCACACATAAACACGCTGACTGGTCTTGGCACTAGCACAATGATATTCTTACGGGGTTTACACACAGACACGCTGGCTAGTCTTTATACAAACAATGACATATTTACAGGGCCTACACACAAACACGCTGATCTTTACATAAACACAATGACATGTTTACAGGCCATTTGTACAAATACACTAATATATATTCACACTAATATACTGATAGGGCATAAATAAAGACACGTAAATAAATGCACTGCAAACTGGCCGGGGGCCTAAATACAAACAAACACACTGACACTCGCAGTGTATGTAGAAACACTTAATGAATATACACATTCTTTTTCTTTTTAATAATAGGATACCTGTGCCTCGGCTACTCTATCTATGTAGTACATATATGGATAAAATGGGCTTACTCACACTCCAATGTATATTTTGACATGTGTTGCAGCATGTTTACAGCGGCCATTAAATTCTATCGGACCATAGCTTACATAATCTAATAATAATAAAATTCAGTATCGACTAACAAATTAAAATAACAATTATTACCATATTAGTTTAGGCATTGAAATGTACAGTTTATTTTCATGTAGCATATTTAACAACAATATGGCCTTACACAAGCAGTAAATATTGTAGAAAATTATTATAGCCTAACCGCTATATGCCGTAGTTAATAATATAGAATATTCGCATGCATTCAATATCTGTGATAACAAGCTTGAACTGATAGGTTTTATTGGAATAAACACAAAATCAGCTATTTAACTATAGATACGCCTTCATAACTGCGAGTATCTTATCTCCTGATAAGGTGAAAATTTTAAACTACTGTAAGATCCTTTGTTTATTTTTTAACAAAAGAATCTCATAAAAATTGAAGCAATATTTGAATTAATAACATATTGACTTTACAATTTTAACATAAGACACACTTCCTAGTATATTTTTAATTGATTTCTTAGTTAATATATACCTTTTTTACTCACTATTATTTTAAGATTTGTATAAAAAACTTTTTGAACCTATCATACACAATTTACAATCTAACACAATTAGATATTATTCCAGTTTTTAGAATCTGCTTCAGCCTCGAAGCATGGCGTATAGGCTATTCAACTTTCCTTGCTAACTGTACCACTGTATGACATATGATGTTTGTATTTCTCCTCGCCAGAATAGACGTATCGTGCGCAAGCTCATCTATGATTGGCCGTTGGACGTTATCGATAAAGCGCAGGTCCACAAATTATTCCCTAGCTATTTAGTATGTGCGGTGCATCATTCCATCAGTGTTACGTCATGTCCATACTAAATAGCTACCGAAAGTTAATTTGTGTCCTTCAAATGCCACTTCACTATGTATCATAGTCTGTCCACAAACTTACGCTAAACTAAGTTATATAGCACTAACACATCTTAAATGCAAAGATAATCTTTTCATATCAAAAGGCAGAAATGACTAAAAGTTTTACTCAAATCTTCATAATTATCTTGATTATTTTAGTAAAGTTTTATAATGAAGTAATAAAATAAGTTAATTACTCAATAGAAAAAAAATGCCATCGTTCGTAATAGAATATGCTTAAAGTCATTCAGTGGACAGACTATTTTATGCTTATTTTTATTTCAAATACATTTCCATATAATATGCACAACTATATAAATCGCTTTTTGTTTAATAAATATAAAATGAATAGATGTTAATAGAATCAGGCGTTGCTTTGCGGAAGTCCATTGTATACAATTCTATAAGACCGTTTAATTAGGAATATTGCTAATTAAACGGTCTTATAGGATTATATGAATAGATGTGCCAAAATAAACGTGTTTATATGACATTTAATCAGCCAGCTTGTTGGTAACGTTATACAATAAATAAGTGAATGAAAGTAATGTACGTAAATATTGTAGTGTAGTCGTATTGTATACGTCAAGACACGATGACGCTATGGAACGTGTGGGCAGGCTTTTAATGTCAAATTTACATCGCCATATGTTAATTTAGGTTAATAAAATATGGCTATCTGACGGATTGTCCATTGAGCGTTGTACCAATAGTAAAAATCATGATTCTTCCACAACATACTCCTTGCAGATTAATATAGTTCAACATTGTTCCGTTCATAACCATACATGAATACATCATACCACCATTTAGGGAATTCGTTGCTTTTTACATTCATACCGCTTATCTGCTAAAAGCTTATAAGTTGATAGATATGTATAAGTTATTTTATGTCATAACAAAAATAAAGTTGCAGTCTAATGGTGGTCACTGACGAGATGGCCAGGACGTCTTTCTAGGGTTAGGGGAGAGTAATTTTTGCGCGAGCTATTCAATATGCGACCCTAAATGTATGTAGAACTAGAGTATGTAGTGCTAGATAAAATTTACCCCCGCCCAAATCTCAGAAAGACGTCCAGGCCGTCTCGTTAGTGACCACCATAATGACAATTTCCATAGGTGACGGGATTAGTTACTATCATGTGCTCGATTTTCGACTTTACTCAAAGAAGGGTTAATATAATGAAATAAATTTTCGATGCTTTTAAATGTCTTTGTCTGGGACTTTATGAAAGTTGTGATAAACGTCCTATGTTTACTCGGTGTTGGTTTATGTATCACTATTCGTACTGAAAGAGAACTAAGCATATCGTATGTAACCATTCTCTCTACTAATGGTAATCTTTCCACAGTGGGAACTGGAAAAGATGACCCGCCTGGAGCAAGTGGGTCGAACTCGTCATTTCCTCGCTCTGCGAGAGCGTCTGCGCCACGGACACGAGAACACAGTCGCGCCCAACGACTTCACCAAGACGGAGAAGGTTTGTTTTTTACTATTTTACTCAAAATTTTTGTATGAACGTTGTAATGAAACATGAAATAAGAACAAAAGATGATATGTATCAGTATATATCTGAACGGCTTCGACCAGAGCAACATAGCTACAAAAGATTATATTTGCGTAGAAGAGAGAAGTACACTTTTTGGGTTGTCTAACATACTTAAGGAACGATCTGCATAGCGTCCCAATGGTAACTCTATTAAGGAAGAATCTACAGGTTGTAGAATAATTTACTTTAGAATCAGTTAGGTACAGCTACTAAATACACGATACGAGATAGTCACAATCATTGGATTTCGACACGACTAGCGAGAAATCCGATGAGATCCCGTGCAACATTCGATTGTTGTATATTTTTTTGTTGTATTAAAGATTATTATTTTGTTTACTTAAAGACAACACATAATTCAATCAGGAGTTATAAAACTTTTCGTGAATTGTAAGTTGGTCACGACCAATGAACCGATTGGTTGCAGGAGGTGTGCAACATGGCGGCGAAGGCGGCGGGAGAGTGCGGACACGTGCCCGCACCACGCGACGACTCCGTCTACGAGCCTTGGGAGATGTCCGAGAAGGAACGCGACCTCGCCACCAAGTACATCAAGCTCATACAAGGTGCGTGTCGTATAAACTATTCACTAAGTCTTCTTATAACACCCTGGAAAGGCCTCTAGCCACCAAATCCATCAAGCTCATGTGTACGAAGAATTAAAGTCCTCTAAGAACTTCCTAAATTCACGCCATGAGGCATTAACCCTCTTGTGGTCATCATCTTCTTCATCGTTACCTCATTATGGAAGATCGTGACAAATACTAACTCTTTTCCATTTTGCGACTGATGACCTCAGACCACCTAGTCGGAATGCTACCTCTGGATCGTTTGCTCTCGACTTGTCCCAATATATTATCCTTCTCTAGGCAATGTTGCCGGGATCGTAGAATTTCAAAATTCTTTCCTGGCATCGAGAGCCGCTTGGTGATTTGTAGCCCTTGCAGTATAGATTCATTTGTTCTCATTGCTGTCCATGGGATTCTGAACATCTTTTTCCAGCACCACATCTCAAAAGCATTGATTTTGTTTATGTCAACGCTCTCCGAGCTCCAGGTTTCTGAGCCATGCAGAAAGATGGAAAAGACCAAAGCTCGCACCGACCGTATCTTTGCTGTACGACTAATATTACGGTTATTTCGAAGCTTAGCGAGGTTAGCCAATTGGTCTAGTCTTAGTCACACTAGAATGTCTGCGTATCTCGTGTGTGCAGTCGTTCTTTGTAATCAATGAACTTAAGTACATAAACTGATCCACCTTTTCATAGTTGACAAGTGAATTAGAGCCTGAAAGTATTTGTGATCTGTCCACGACCATTATGTTGGTTTTTACTGTTGTTGATATTAAAACCAAGATTCTTGCTTTCCGCTAATATTTTCTTCAGCACAAATCCATCTCTTCTTCATTCGAAGCAACGATGGTTGTGTCGTTTACGTATGTTAGGTAACTAATCTTGCGGCCTCCCGTGTCAGTGTCCTCTAGTGTTTCCTCATTATGTATTCGCCGTACACATTAAATAGCTCGAAGACAGAATACAGCCCTGGCGCACGCCTCGGCGTGATATGATTTTGACATCCCATTATTCAGTCTAATGAAGCTGGCACCGTTAAGATATATAACTTTTGAATCAGTGCGAATAAGATGTCTAAGTACTCTCATTTCAACAAGCACATCTAGCATGATACTCCACTGTATACAATCAAACGTTTTGGCATAATTTATAAAGCCATTGGCTGTTGAATGTTTTCACATTTACTTGTAGAACCCTTTTTATATAGAGGTACAACGGCGGATTGAGTCCAGTTCTCTGGCCACTGATTAGTCTTTCAGATTTTGTTGCAAAATTTGTGAATTATTTTAGTACCTTTTGTGCCAAGTTGTTGAATCATTGTCTCAGAAGAAGGTGCTATAGGTCTATCAGGACTCAGGGCTTTATGTTTTATTTTTTGATAGCACATTAAACTTACCAAAGGAGTATTACTTGTTCGTCGTTATGCTCGTCCCATCTTCTTTTAAGATAGGTTCCTTCGTATGGCGGTATAGATTGTAATAGTAACTTCTTTACTATCCAAAACAAGTTCCGGCTCCGACAAGACGCTACTATTATCGTCGTCGACTATACAACATTTCGGTTTATAATATTTAATTTTTCGAAAAAGATCTTTAGTGTGATTCTTAGTGGCATGTCTTTTAATATCGTCACATAGCTCGTTAAAATGTAAGTTCTTATCCTTTCTGGTCGCTTTTCAACCTCTCTATGCAGTTGGTTTTATCGGGCTTGCTTGTCGTCTGTATCCAGACCTTCGCATTTTAAAGTCTCCCTTTCTTCATTCATTGCCCATGATTCCTTGCTGATTCAATCCTCCATTTTTCGAACGGTTTTGTAGGCATCATTGCTTTCTTTAGCAGTTGCTAAAATGATGTTTTTCAGATTAACCCAGTAAGCTTTAGTGAAATTTAGGGTTCCATGACATAGACCTGATTTTGGGTTCGATTATTTTTGTAAATGAATCGTAGCACGGCCATTCGGCGTTGTGGTAACTGGAGTTTTACGTTGGATCTTTTTAGGCCGAAGTCTGAAATCAGCAACAAGGACCTGGTGGTCACTACCATAGTGTCATGTACTCTAACCTTATCCAGGAGTCACTCAATAATTTAATCAAATACGTTTGATATTTAATTTAGTTACCAGGTGATATTTGATATTTGTTATTGTTTATAATTCTAACTTTATTTAAGTTTTTAAAAATTATGAATCATTTAAAAAAATCGTATATCAATACATAGCAGTGATATATGTTTATTCACAGGCCGGATAGGATCGAGTGGCAAGGAAGTAGAGACCGCCGTCTCTCCCTCCACTCCCGTCGACGAAGGAGTATCAGCCGATATATCTACTCCCAGCCTCCTGTCGTCCATACACAGCGCTAGCAGTTTCGAGTAAGACCTTTGTTTGTTTAATCAGTAATTTAAATTTTCACGAGAAACGTCTTTAAAAACAATGACTAAATAGTGGAACGAAAAAATCTATAGACGATATAAAGTTGCGTCATTACGTTCATATATTTTCGTTTTCTTTAACGTTGGCTCTATATCAACTTCAATGAAGACGAACGTTTATATTTTGTTCCAAGATACTTTCATCTTTTCCGGGTTCCTTTTTATCTCACCACATTTATCTTAAAACATATTGCGATTAATATAAATCTAACTGTGAATGACATATAGTGCGAAGATGCCGCCACAAATTTACACAAAATTATAGGAAATGTTTCGTAAGATTTGTATAGTTCTTTGGACATGCATTGCGAGTCTTAAAACCAAATACAAAGAAAGGTATATCGTAGTCTCCCACAGGATGCTAAGTCTAGCCCTGATAGAGGCGTTGTTTTATGCAAATTTATAACACCTGCCCGTGCTCATCGCACTAAGCCTGATTGCGGACTCGTGTAGCCTACGAGGACCCAAATTCAAGACTGTTTGTGAGGCCTACTCAAGGCCTTTGTCTACCTTTTGTTTCAGTGCACACATTTTAACGCCAGAGATAATGGAGATGGTATTGCGCAAGGTCATTTTTAAGGTGCAGAGGATATGAGTGTGCTGATCACGGCAGGGGCAGGGGTGCGCAGGCTCTCACGAAGGCTTCCAAATCGATTACTTTAAATCATTTGACTTGTGGAAACGTCACGCCAAAGATAGTGCAAACGTCCAAGCAGAGAACTTGATTTCTGTTCATTACTCTTAACTGAAGTATGTAGAGCGGTGAGTTATTTTACGCCCACCACACAAGGCATTTAGCCATGTGAGATCACCACATTGGAGATAAGATAGATAGATAGTGACCCAGCGTCTCTGTATAACCTACTAGCCTTCACATTGTCCAGAGTATATTTTTTCCTTGAATGGAGAATCAACATACAATCACATTTTGGAGCAGGTTTCTCTATCGGACGTTGGCTCTCTACCCCCTAGTTGAAGTTGAGAACTCTTTGGCCTACTAAGTCAGAGTTCGTGTTCGGCGATATGTGTCGGGACGTCATTTGGCTGCATTGCACAAATTGTTTCGTTCATGTTCTTTTAAATCAGAGGTTGGCTTTATATAACCCACTGGTCACCGGAGATTCCATTTTATTAGTTTAACCCACTTTTGTACTAAAAATTTGTTATTTGGGACATATATTAAGATGGCTTTATGTTTGCAGGCTGTGCTCGCCAGAGCGTGCTCTGCTAGAACGCCAAGTGGCTGCGTGGGGCGGTTCCGCCGGGGGCGGAGCCGGGGCGCTGTTCGTGCCCGACTGCGAGGAGGTGCGCGTGTCGGCCGCCGTGGCACGCCGCGGCTACCTCAACGTGCTGCAGCACGGCACGCACGGCTGGAAGAAGCGGTGGCTGGTAAGGCTCCATCTGGTGCTTCCTTCGTCACTATTCCTTAACTGCCAGGAGTTATACTTACGAAATGATAATATAACATTTTATGTACCAGTAGTACAGTAGTACCCAGTAGTTTCATTCTTAAATCAAAATAACCGAAAAATTAGTTTTACAGACGTTTACTTCAAAGCGATTGGATCCTATGCCGCTGGTTTTATAAAAATAATTATTCAACACCAAATGAACCGTCCGCGCGTTTGTGCAGGTGGTCCGACGGCCGTACGTGTTCATCTACCGTGACGAGCGCGACCCCATCGAGCGCGCGCTGATCAACTTGGCCAATGCGCACGTCGAGTACTCCGAGGACCAGGAGCAGATGGTGCGCATGCCCAACACCTTCAGGTAAATATTTTTTATAATGTACATCGACGAAATACCCTAATAATCATCAGCCTTTTGCCGCCCACTGCTGGACGTAAGCCTCCCCCAAGGTGCGCAAACTATCCCGGTCCTGGGCAGTCCGCGTCCATCTGCTACCCGCCACTTTTCTTAATTCATCAGTCTGTCGTGCAGCAGGACGTCCTACACTACGTTTGCCTAGCCGCGGTCTCCACTCTAACACGTGGCCCCCCCATCGACCTAATAAACCCTAACAATGTTCCACGATAACGCTCCAATCAGTTCTTCAATGAAAATTTTAATATATGTAGTGTCTAGTGTGTCCCTTTCAATACTTTGAGACGTTATATGTGGAGGTCGTACATGAAGAATAAAAATATTATTAAAAACAGATATTGATTAACCACAGAGTTAACATAATTTATGCTCATCCGAGCGGACACGGCGTGGCCGTAGTGAGAAGGAAGGCTAAGAGAGAGTCAATGGTATCACGCTTACCAGCTCATCACAGCCGCCACACTTCATTCATTCATTGGAAAATTTGGACTAAAATTGTGCTGCTAAATATATTACAGAAATATGACGACCATCGAGTACCGAGCTATCTTTTAATATCGTTGGTGACTCATCAATCAACCTGCATATTTCTACTATTATATGAGTAATTTCAACTATTATAATCTAATATATAAGGTGACTGTCGAGTCTCTTTCTATACTTTAAGACTTTATATGTGGGTATCATGTATGAAAAATATAAAAATATTGATTTACCACCGAGTAAACAGGATTAAAGGTAGAAAAATAATTACGTAATTCTTGCTCATCCGAGTGGACACGGCGTGGCCAGAGTGAGACGAAAGGCAAGGGAAGGGAGGGTCGATGGCCTCGCACGTCAGCTATTCACCTGGCCACAGCCTCCACACTTCATTAATTTAATGGAAAAGTTGGGTTAAAAATATGCTCCTAAATTTATTACAGAAATATGACGACAATCGAGTACCGTGTGCTGTCCTTTAATATAGTGACGCACCAATCATCCCTGTATCTTCCTCCTAGCCTTTTCCCAAGTTACTTGGGGTCGGCTTCTAATCCACCCAAATATTATTTGAATTTCAGTTTTTTACGCGGAGTGACTGGCATCCGTTTTCCGCAACCCAAAGGGATAAACTGAATTCGATGGATGGATTAGTTGTCAGGATATTTGAATGCACCGACATCCTATAAAGACTGCCAAAGATGTTCTTGACAACCGGGACCGACTTTGTACATGCCCATCCGACGCATGGATCATCTTTCTTTTCAGGCAATCGGGTGATCAGCCTGCATTGCCCTAACCCAACCAAGAAACAACAACACAAAGTCGTTGTCCCCCGCGGGGTACGAATCCGCGACCACCAGTTTGTAAAGCAAGCGCCCATACCACTAGGCTACGGAAGCGGTAAAACGAGCACGGTTGGTATTACTGTCTAAAGCTTGGAACAATTCTTGGTGAGTTTTCAGCACCAATGGAATATCCCACTCTATTTTAAATTGTAAATTTAATTTGAAAAAAAAAAAGAAACACCTGACGACCTCTTTACAGCATCCATGGTCACGGGTAGGACTTAGATGTTTGATGTCCTGGTGTCACTTGTCAATCCTGGATGCTGTAGAATATCAAATTATAATTTTTGCTTGGGATCCCATTTTAAATAAAACGAAGAAATACGTACAACACAGCAAAACCTAAAAGGAAGGGAGAAGTAGTTAGTTCGTAGTTCGGACTAAAAATTAATATCCAAGCTGACGGTATGCAGGATTGACATGTGACACCAAGACATCAAACATCTCAGTTCTACCCGTGACCATGGATGCTGTAAAGGGTCGGATAAAATTCAGAATATAAAGCGAGATAACATCTGTAAATTTGTTTAATTTAAAACAGCATTTCAATTCGAAAATATTTTATAAATCTCAGAGAGGTTACTGCAATAGCCTAAATAATCAGAGTATTATTTGTTAGCAACTTTATTTTATTAATTTATTGAAACAGGTGAGTTTGCACCATTTTGTTCATTTTGCTCTTTAAAATTTATTATTACTGTTTATAGAAACGGCACGACATTTTAATTGTTGACTAAATTTCTTTCGATATTTCGGTAAAATTACTGATATCGCTTCTTATTTAATTTGTTAAGCAATTAAGTGCAATAAAGAAACAGTTATTTGTATTTTCAATTTGATTCCATTCAGTTATATTTTACCTAATCATGTTGCGTCACATACAAGGTGACTGGTCACCAACGATGTTAAATGAGAGCACTCGATATTAGATTGCCCACATATTTATGTAATAAAAATAGGGGCATGCATAGTTTGAGTCGAAATTTGGTGGTGGTACAGCGCGGTGCCTACACAGCTGAGCACGACGCGAGGCAACGACCTCGCCGCCACTCCGGTCACGCCGTGTCCGCTAGGATGAACATGTATTGCATAATAATTTTTTTAACTTTAGGTTATGTTTACTCGATGGTAAATCAATATTGAATTTTAATATTATTTTTATTTTCTATATATGATCCTCAAATATAACGTCTTAAAGTATTGGACGTGACTCACCGGTATATATGATGACAGTTTCGTACAAAGAAGTTGTTTCCATGTTTATATGTATACAATATACTATTCTATTAAATTACTTTTATAAATGTATTATTATTTTTCAATATTAATATAAGTAAAATAAGTTAGCTGTTACGATCCCATAACGTGCGGTATCGAAGGTAACAAGCGACTAAAACTCACACTTAATATATAGAACTATTGCGATTTTTATAAAAAAGTAATGGGACCAACCGTTGTTAGAGGTAAAAAAATATTTTTAAAAAATCTATCGAATTGAGGGTCTTCATTTATCCAAGTCAATCAAAATTATGGCGTCTTAGAAAAAAAACTATCGCAAAAAAAATATTTTAATACTATCTTTGGCTCATTCAACTCTCAACATATACCCTGTTTATTTGGGAGGAGGCTAACGAGCAGACGGTTCACCTGATTTTAAGTGATCACCGCCGGCCATGGACTTCCGCAACACCAGAGGAGTTACAAGAGACTTAATACGTAAATTACTATAACGCAAGTCAAAACACTATCTTAAACTATTTTAATTATAAATACGTAAAAACAAGAAATTTCAGTACTTAAGAATTATAAAAATATTACGGCTGAAGTTATTTATTGCTAGAATTAATCATTGATAAGTGACATGCGACCTTACAGGCGTCATTCATCCAAAGTAGAATATTTTAAACATATTATATATACTATATCATACTATAAAATAAATAGCATTAGTTTAAGTGAAGTTTTAAGGTAACAAATGTCTGACATTTGAAATTTCTCGCAAAACGCATACTCATCCGAAACAAGATCTTGGTATATTTTTACATTTATTTTAAAAATAACTTTTTAGCGTTAAAGATATTTTTCTCTGCATTATCACGTTCCACTAAATGTGTTAATAGAATATTTATTTAAATTTCAATAATAGAATTAATTCAACACTTTTAACAGAGTTCAAAAAATGAGGAAATGATGAGAAGAGAGAATTCTCGAATGATTATATGTTTTTTTATGTATATTGGCGCATATGTCCACCATTTAAGAACCGATTTTAAAAGTTCTTTTGTCATCGTGTATGGTTTTCTTCCGGAGTGGTCCCATAAAATTTTCATGGAAATCGGTTCAGTAGATTTTCTTTTAAATCAAAATAATAAAATTGAGTTTAGGTATCTTTGTGCGTATCTCCGTCATTTGTAAACCCTTTTTAAAATATTTTTTAATATAACATATTCCGCACAGTTCCATAAAATTTTCAAAAAAAAAAAAATAATGTAAACGTTTCTTTTCAAATAAAAACTACAAAATTTGGGAATGTTCGCACATATCTCTGCAACTTATGAACTGATTTGAAAAAAAATATTTTTTTTATCTGATAGAGTACACTTTCACAATGATCCTATTATTTTTTTTTATTAAAATCATATAAGTAGTTTTTAAATTCTAAATAATAGAGAAGATGTTTCGAAAGTACACTTTTAAGGGGTTTTAAGTTGGTTTTTGTTATTTTCCGTGAAAATAAACTTGCTTGAAACTTAATGTAGACCATTTAAAATTACAATTAATATATAAAATAACTCGCTGACCCGACTAACGTAGTTGCCATATAAATGATTAATAATTGAAATTTAAAAAGTAATCAAGTGATAATTAATCAGTTATCTACCAGAGTTAAAAATGATTGAATTATAAATGTATAATACTATTATAGCTATTAAAAATAGGGATGTATTTTTAAATTTCACATCATAAAAATATAAAATTAAAAATATTTGTCCAAAAAAGTGAACCACTTTTATCAATAAAAAATAGATAATGACCGTTTCTCAAATCTACAGAACAATTTGATAAAAAAATCAGTCAAGCTGTTTCGGAGGTAGCAACTAAGATTGTGACAAGATTTGTTTAAAAAACCGAGTATTTGAAAAATGGAACCAGAAGGTGTTTCGAAGTGAAAAACAAAAAAATCCAACAGAATTGAGAACCTCTTTACATTGCAGTCGGCTAAAATGACTGTCGCATCCTGCAAGAAAGCCTTTTATCAGGTAAAAACCTGTTTTAATGTGTACAACTCTCTACCCTGTTAAGGTGAATTACCATGAATCGTGAATTGTATAACAAAGTTGAATTTTTGTATTTTTGCGCGCATCTCCGTCATTTATGAACCAATTTCAAAAATTCTTTTTATGTGCGATAGAGCATTCTTCGTAAATATACACATGAAATTTTGAAAAAAATCGGTTCATTAATTTGTTTTTAAAACACAAATAACAACATTTAGAAATGTGCGCACATATCTCCGCAACTTATGATTTGAAAAAGTATTTGTGTACATTTTTACAATGGTCATACAAAATTTTTGGAAAATCGTAATGAATAGTTTGTTTTTAAAATCAAAATAACGGAGAAGGTAAGTTTCGTAAATACATTTTCAAGGCGTTTGAAAATGTCAAACTTGTTACTATTGCATTGGTGTGAGTTTTAATTAAAATCACGTACATGTTTCATATGCACTGCTTAGAAGTAGAGAAAATGCATGACGTTCATCCGAAGTAGTGTATTTTAACCACAGATTATGCACTACAATAAGAGATAAGTAAGTCTCGTATCGATACCTTAATTCGCATACCAGCTAACTCCACATTTGTCAAAAACGTGGAGTTGGCAAAGACATGATTTGCAACTAGGCATGGGCCATTTCAGTGATTTTTCACTATCGGTTACATGAAGAAGATTATTATTCTCATTGAAAGCAACGATAACGTTATATAACCGATAGCAAGTGAAAAACAGTGAAACGGCCTATGGCTATTTGTAACCATTTAAAATATAATGTCATCGCAATTCTTTAAATAAATAGTTATTAGAAAACCTGGCTAGTTTCTTTACGCGATGAATTTAATTCTTTTTTGTATTTAGTTTGAAAAATATTATAATTTTTTATGGTTCCCCTGACAGAATTACTCAAACAAAGTTAGCTGGTTTGCGAAGCGAAAGTATCGATATTGTAAAACAAATGTTTGACATTTAGAAGTTCTGACGGAACACACACTAACCGCAACGAAATCGTGGTATATTTTTACATATTTTTTAAAACATGGTTTTAAATACTATATATTTTAAATTGTAAAATGAATTTGAAAAAACTATTATGCCCCGCGGAATTAGCTAGCTTTCCTTCTTGCGCTTTGAAAATAGGTTATTTGTCATTAATAAGAAAAATAGTTTTATATTACCTGCTTGATTATGCACATCCGACTCTGTAATATCATCTTAATTTTTTCACTGCACTGTGATCGAAAAACAATCGAAAAATCAGTCGCTTCACAGAAAACATTTAATTTATAAGATCAGTTTTTAAATTTAAAGATATTTTTATCTACATATTTTTACATTCCACAACATCTGTCTTAAGGGCACAATTATTTATATTTTCAATGAACAATTTGATTTAACACTTATTTCGAAAACCAAACGAACTTTCGAAAACTTTTTATAATTTACACGGATTATTTTGTTGTTGTTCACACAACTGCACAGCCCTACGGACAAAACTGGAATACAAAATTAATGCTAAAATGAACGAATCCTGTTCTTCTGGTTGATGGCAACTTATGTTGTAGTCATGTCGGTGAATTTTATGTTAACCGACTTAAAAAAATTAGATCGTTCTACATTTAACTGTATGTACTTTTTGCTTATATGTTTATTGATTACTCCGCCAATCGATTGGTTTTCAAAATTATTTCGTCATAAAAGGGGAATATTTTAAGTTAAATAAAAAAATAATAGGACCATTTTGTTCTTAAAAATTCGTTCAATTGTTCCATTTTTAAAATTATAATATCTGCCAATAATATACATTAGCGGACCCGACCTCGCGTTCCTGTTACTAAGGTATACGTTAAATCGTATTAAAGTAAACTATTAAATAAAGTAAAATAATTATTTACGAATAAAGAACGGGTACGTTGTAATCGGTATAAAAAGTAAAAATAAAAAAATACAATATAAAAAATATTATAAAGTCCGGATTGAGATTTAAACATCAGTTCAAATTTGAAAATGATTGAATAAATGTTTAGTTTTTCTGCTCCGCGCATTGTTGGGGTTAGATTTTTGTGGTGGCATTTGACTGAAATGTTAATTTAAACTGTTAAAATAATTATAGCTCAAAAAAAATTAAAAAAAAAACAATTTATAGTGCAACTAATTAAAAAGTAAAAACATTCGATAAATTTCTTTCTAATCTTTTCACAGCTTTTGCTGTCTTTATATGGTCGTACTCGCCGGGAAAAGTACCACCCCCTAAATAAAGTCTGCATAAAATAAAGTTTGCATGTCTTTCTGGTTTGCCGGATGGTCATTCCTTCCCATTTCTTTTCCACTCCTTTCCCCTTCTAATTTTCGATATGTGCCCGGCCCGTCCTACACACTAAACCTGTTTTATCTAATTCCCCGGGTTGACTACGCACACGCAACTCTCTGGATGTTGTGCATATCTGTGAGCGACGAGATCACTTAACATTAGGCGAACCGTCTGCTAGTTTGTTATTCTTTCGAAAAAGAAAAAAATATTCTAAGTTCTAAGTTGGATCAAACTGCACATATTGTGAAGATTGTATCAAAATCGGTCTAGTCGTTTAGGGAGTCTATCGCGGACAAACAACGTGATAAGAAATTTATATATATTAAGATAAAAATGTGTCTGCTCGTTCGTCTTCCTTTCCATAAAAAAAATAACGAAGAATAAAAACATTATTAACAATAAATATTGATTTACCACTGAGCAAAATTAATCTAAAGTTAATATAATTATTGCGCAATTTATACTCATCCTAGCGGATACGGCGTGGGCGGGGCGAGGCGGATAGCGCGCACCGGCTGATCACACGCTACTTCATTCATTTATTGGAAAATTTGGGCTAAAACTATGCCCCTAATTTTATCACATAAATATGATGACAATCGAGTACTGAGTGCTCTCTTTTAATATCGTAGGTGATTCGCCAATCATTCTGTATGCAAAACTTCCTATTTAAATTTTGCTCGAGTTCTATGAAACGTAACGTGATTTTATACGTATGATACGTGTTAACTAAAATCATTCTTATAAACTAAGCGATGAATATGATAACGATGACTTTATAAATGGACTAAAAAAATAATAAACAGGAAAAACTTAGGTAATTATGCTTATCACAAAATAGCGTAACGTCTTTTGTATTTAGTTTATTAATATAAAACACAACTAAAGAAAGAGCAATATTAGAAAATTATTTAATAATTAATAACAGATCCACTTTAATTATTTCTGTCAACTTTTAATAAATAATTTTGATAACAATTAGTACAAAACTCATTTTTTAAGACTCTTTACAGATTCACCTATTTCATTTTTTTCCATGACTAATGTATCTTGTGCCTATTTAATTCTAAAACCGGTATGAAAATGTAACAAAATAACTCGGGAACCGATTATTATTATATGATTGGATTAAAATTTTTAATACAAATAAGTTTTATACCTCTTTATTAAATTAGACGTGTCATTCATATCTGTCAATTAAATTACTGTGGAATAGTGGTATGATGAACTGGAAGTTGCAGGTTCTAATCCTTGAGACAACTTAAACGTTTACGTTAACGTTTAACGTTTAATACTGTAATTTGTGTATAATAAATTAATTTTGCTTCTTAATTTTAGTAGTGATATCCCATCGATATACGAAGGTAATGAATGTGTACATGGGCGTATCTAGGGTTATTTTCCAGGGCGGACCTGGTTTTCAACAATGAAGTTTCATAGGTCCAGCCTAGAATTTGAAATCAGTAGTTCAACATCTTAAGGTGAACACGGCCCACTCGATCCCCGACTATATACGCCCATCTATAGGCGATAGACCAAAAAAACTTGGGAACCACTGGTCCACAACCAGTGGCTCTCAAATTTTTTTGGTCCATTGCCTATTATAAAATTATGATTTTTATTATAAAAGTGATTAATTCTGTACAAACGTATAATATGTACACCTATACAAAATACCATTGTTGTTATGCCTTTTCTCAAGCTTGTACTAGGCATGCGCGTCGTTTGTGCTACGCATGTCACTTTTTCGTTTCATCGACTTTCAAATCACAACGATGCTAAAAAAGTTTTCACTTCAAAAATCATCTAGCGCCCCCCTAAAAAATTATAACCTTCTAAAATAATAATACCATCTGAAAGAGCGCTAGATCCCAGTTTAAACTAATGTCTTGAATAAACGTGAGAGATTCAGCGGAAATCTAAATTGCTTGAGCGCCCCCCAGGTGGCAACCCACTTTGGATACCACATTTTAACGCATTATCTAGCATTTATTATTTATTATCTTTAAATAACATGAGGACATTTCTTATACCAAATCTTGTATTAAAATGTTGTGTTGACTATCCTGGCATATAGTATTAGTAAAATAAACAAAATGTTAACATAATTATTTTGATATTTATATTAAAAATTATAGTATGAATATAGGATTAATGAAATGAGACCTTTTTTTATGGAGAGGAAGACTAACGAGCAGACGGTTCACCTGATGGTAAGCGATCCCGTCGCACGTAGACACACGTAATATCCGGAGTCGCAAGCGTATTGTCAACCTGGAAAATTGAATAAAATAGGTTTATTGGATAGGATAACAGTCATGATTAAGGGATGTATATTAAAAGGCGAGAGGAGTGGGAAAAGAAAAGAGTAGACATGGCAATTCGGCATCCCCAAAAGCCATGCATACTTTATTTTATGCAGACTTTATAAGAGGCGGTTGTTTTTCCCCCGGCAAGCGCGGCCGTAGAAGTGCAGAAGCTATGAAAAGATGTTATGCTCTACCACTTCTATAATATAAACAATTTTACATACAATTATATATAACAATTTTACATTGAAAATATTGTAGCTTATAACTTGAGTAACGTGATTGTTAAAGGTCAGAAGTAGGAGTGGCCGATTAAAACCCAGTTTCACACAATTCCATTTCATCTATATTTTCTGACAGCGTTACTCTATAACTTGTACAACGAAAATGATAGAGCGACTTATTGTATCCAAAAAACCCCTTTTATATTCAAAAAAGTGGCGGTGTTGCATTGTCAAAATTATTATTATTACTTAAAATATTATTGTACACAATGAACTATTACAACAAATATTACATGAATTATCACGGTAACATTTATAATAAGATAATTTATATAAAAATATCAGATATGGTGTTGCCATGGTTTGTAACATGATGCAGTTGTTCCGTGTCAGAAAATCTATGGTCTCTGAAATTGATAAAGGACTCTATCTCGCTGTGAAGGATAACGTTAGAAATTACAAAACATTTGTTTTTGTCTCGTTTTAAACCCTTGTATGGCTGTTACCAGGAGTACGAATAACTAATATATCATAGAAAGCGACAAACGAGCAGACGGTTCCCCTGATGGTAAGTGATCCCGTCGCCTATAGAAACATGTAACATCCGGAGAGTCACGAGTGCGTTGTTATCCTAGGAAATTGGATAGAATAGGTTTATTGGAAAGGTTGGTTCGTGATTAAGGATTTGAAGGGAAAAGAAGACTTCATAAAGGGCGGTGGTACTTCCCCGGGCAAGCACGGACGTTTAAGTGGAGCATAAGCTGTGAAAAGATATGCTCTACCACCTTTATTAACCGATGTTATTCTACAGTCAACTGTATTTTATGATTTATAAAGTTTAGTTGATCTAAAAATGAAAGTTAAAAATTTAGATGTCAGAGAGATGTAATGCAGTAGCGAATACTTTTTCAGACTTCTGTAGAAATTACTGGGGAGACACCATTTAACTATTTCCATTCAATGTATAATCTGCATTAAGGAGATAATTGTAAGAGGCAATTACTACATCGGAATTGAACATTTGGGCGTTTTATCTTACGTGCAAAATTGTACATATACTAAATATTCGCCGTTTTGGTCCTCAAGTGGCAAAGGAACAAAAATGGTTAAGTATAAGCATAAAATTGTTAGATCTAGTATTTATACTTATCGATTTCATTAGACATTAAGGTTTTAAATTTGCGGGTATCTTTTATAAAGTTACAAATACTTGAATAACAATACTTTCCTACCTATGTTTAGATATCATAGTGTTTGTATAAAAAATCTTATTTCACTGCCGAAAGGCGGTATAATAAAACAAGAAATAATTCATACGAATTTATTAAAAACTTAAAAGATATCAGTCTTAGACAAAATAAAGCAAAGGAATGGCTAAAATTAAAGCATACTGGCCAGCAGAAAAGCTTAGTTTTCGGGTTTGTCGCCATTAGACTGGTCCTTCACCTCCTTGCGGACCGGGCCGGTCTGCGTAATAGGAACGCTGCGCTCTCCCTGTACCGCTGGTGGTACTTTCCTCGGGGCTATGACGGTCAGCACACCGTCAGAGGAAAGCTTGGATTCCACCGCCTCCGGCGTACACCCCTCCGGGAGCGCGTACCTTCGCGTAAACTGGCGCGAAATAAATCCGTGTTGATCCTTCTTCTCCTCGTGCTTGCCTTCGACGACGATGTATCCATCGGCTGTCTTTACCGATATTTCCTCGGGAGAGAAATGCTGCACATCCAAGTTGACTTGGAATTTGTCTTTATCACTCTTGATGCTAGAACCAAAATCGCGAGCAGCTGCCGCCATGTGCCTCCACGGACGGTAGTATTCACGGTTCATCACTGGCCCGGAGGAAGCAATGCTCAGTAGGTCCTCGGGAGTTAACGCCAAGCCGAAATGCTGGTCGATCAGGCGACGGGGCCGATCCAGCTCGTACTCAAGCAGAAACGGTAGCAACGCCATTTTATTGTAATATTCAAAACAATCGACTGGATATCAACGGAAAAAACACTGCGCAACGATGTATCGTTTGTGAGAACTCGCTTCAAACTGATGGCGAATGGCAGGCGCTTTGCGTATTTATTCGTCGCGCGAATTCTCGTCGCTTGTGGAAATTTCTAGACGCCAGAGCCGCTTAAGCGGAGGGTCGCTTTAACGTACAGCATATACTATAATCATTGGCCATTACAATATTATTACGTAATCATATATTTTATTATATTTTCTTTTCTAGATTGTTTTAATTTTTAAACTTTTACTTTAATCCATGAGGTTCAATACCCTTTCTTGTCATTTTAACTCATCAATTAATCATCATTTTATCATCTAGAATATTTTAACGATTTTCCTTTTAACTTATGCCAATGTTTTAAATACGCGGGTAAATGTTAGGTTGTTTGTTGTAATAACTTAACTAAACATCATCATATTTATTTACTCTCAGCGACCCTAAACAGGTCTTGCATGGCCTCTGAAACAAGAGTCCTCCTTCGCGGTCTATCTGACGCTGTTACGCAAATCGTTATCTCCCAACTCAGATCTGTCCCAATTTATTCACATGAAGTATCATATTTATTTATTTAAATTATGTAGAAACTATAAAATTTAATTTTTTCTTTCATTACCTGGGTGGTAAATAATGTATATTAACTTAATTATATTTAAACAGTGTATTAAAGTTCGATAAACATACTGGTTTAATAATTATTACGAGCAATATTCATAAAAATAACAAAAACCCACTACCTTATGCAGCCCACAAATGTAACACCACTGTAGTTATGCCTAGAATATTACCCAATGTTATATAGTTTCTAGATTATTCGAGAAGATGATTTAGCCATCTAGCGTCGAGTAGCATTACTTTCTCAAGAACTTTTGTTTTCAAAACAATTAGTTCATGGTAATAAACTAGATGTCATCGCTAGAAATTGATTATAGTGCCACCTATTGGGATTTGTAATATACACTTTATCGATGATGTTTATAATGATTATTTAAATTTTTCTTCAATTATTTATATTTTTATCTAATTTTTCTACCGTCATTAAAATTTTAAATTTAATATACTTTTTAAATAATTCCATATTTTATGTTGTTTATAGCAACATTTACTAATAGTATGTTATGGCAATATTACCGTTTGAAAAATTTGCGAAACTGACCGAGTGAGTGAGAGACGGCGTATTTCGTTGCAGCTCGGGAGGCTTTCGTTCGTTTGCGTTATCGTGTTGGTCTTTGCACAAGTGAATTGTGGTAATTCTTGAATGCACGTCATTCCTTAAAAAGTCAATTGTGTTATTATTTATCATATATAAATACCTCTGTACATATTATATTGTTTAAGAATAAAGTGCATAATAGTTTTAAAACATTTACCGTTCCAACGCAAGTGGATGTGAATTTTGTTTTTGTGATAAAACAGTAAGTGACGATGGCAGACAATTCAAAATTGACTGACGAGGAGCGAGCTGAAATCAGGGAACAATTTGCCCAGGTAAATTATTTCACGTATAGATTACTTCAATTACAAATTACTTTCAGAAAACCTGTATAAGAGTACCGGCCGGCAGTAAGCAAAAAACCAATATCTTAACAAAATCAAAAGCTTTACAAAATGAATTAATTCCGCTTGTTGAAATACCGTAAACTTGTGTGGCTGATTCCCATAGTTTCTTTTAAGAATTCTTGCCATGAGGCCGCGTGTGGTCCTACGCAAAGTAAAGACTAGCACATTTCCACCGCATTCTTCATATTTCGCTTACGAACGTTGTTTTTATATTACATTTTATTTAAAGCAATGCTGTAAACTCAAGTTTAGATAAAACGCCTACACACTAGATAGGTACTTATCTTTATTATTTTCCAATCATATGTTTCCAATGATAAATTACAAAATTACAGAAATAAATGAATTATCTTGACGATTTTCTCAATTTTTATGATTTCTATTACATATATAATTTAATTAAACTGTTTTTTTTAATATTACGCAATGTTAGTTTAATCAATTTTAGAGGTAGATTCTCGAAGATTTACGGATATCTTTAAAGAAATATAAAAAAAGTCTCGATATTATTAGTATTAAAAATTAAACTGAATATGGAAATACAAGACATCATGGAGGCGCCAATTAGAGGTTTGTGCATATGGAGATTTGTGTAGGTAGTTATTTCTGGGCTAGATTGCTAGTCAACTAAGTATTAGAAGGATAATAGCACACAATACTTATAAAAAGCAATATATTTTGATAATAATATTTCTTATAAATTTAGTATAATATTTTAGTTAAAAGGCATGCAAAAGTTACTAAAACATGGACTTTCACCGAAGTTGTATTTGTTTGCAGTACTATAATCTAAATATAGTGTAAACTATATAAGGACACTAAAGGGACATTACATTTTTTGGTTTTATTGAAAGTAAAAAGAAATATCATTGTATGCGAGGCAAGCTAAACCAATCCAAGCCATGTGATGTTGAAGCTTTAGGGAGTTTGTTGTTAAATCAAGTGAATTTACATGGAATTTACACTGTATATTGATACTTTTAATTTACATATTTATAAGCATTTTCTTTTTATCTTAAATAAGAAATGTCAAAACCTGTTTTACAAAGTTGTGCATAACTACATTTTTACATATAAGGTAGACTAATGTCCAAAACATCTTAATGAATTTCAACTAGCAGATAGATTTTCCCCTAAGGAATAACTTTGCTACTTTTATTTTTTATAGACAACATAATTCTCTTTCTCCCTCAGCAAAATTAAAAGAAGCATGATTTGTGCCTGCTAATAGATAAAATTAAACATAGTCTTAAGTCTTTTAAAGAATAAAATATGAAAAAAAAATCTAATTATTTCCTGATATTTTTTTAAATTCATTATATTAAAGTCTATTATTATAATAAAATTAAGCTATTCTTACTTCATAAGAAATAGTGTTCTATACAAAAATTATAATAAAGATGTATCAGTAGGAAAAAAATATTTTAGATATGATTGTAAACATTAATTAATGAATATTAGCCGAACATTATTGTTTCTTTCAAGAGATGGGTATAAATAAGGAATTAAGCAAAGGTCATTCAAATGTTTATTGATTATGGTAATGGTTGGCTCAAGGGTGCATAACAAATTTCAATAAAAAAAATTAAACTGATAAACAGTACTGTTTAACATCCCAACCTAGATTTCTTAACAATCAAAAGTATATTTTAATGTGCTTTTAAATTGCACCATAGGGGTAAAGCAGACAAATACCATGAGGAGTCTGGGTGCATACAAATTATGAACTTATTTTGTGTTCTCAAAAATTAATAATTTGCACTATATTTCGTGTTACACAGGCCTTATCAATTACGGTTCTCTATCGATTAAATTTTCTTTATGTTGATTTGACTCATGCATCCACAAGCAATCACAATCTTAATTATAAATATTAATTTTTGTACTATAAGATGATACAACAAACGTTTTGCTTGGAAATCTTCAACGTGTTTCTAAAATTTCTAAATATGTGTTTATACCAGTTTGATATATACATATACGGAATC
Organism: Graphium colonna; assembly: GCA_025505425.1. Taxonomy (NCBI): domain Eukaryota; kingdom Metazoa; phylum Arthropoda; class Insecta; order Lepidoptera; family Papilionidae; genus Graphium; species Graphium colonna. The sequence continues at coordinate 20,476 of JAOCPS010657927.1, read as the reverse complement.
TGACTAAACGCCGTCAAACAAACCACAAAAACGCCAAGCACTTAGTCATTGGCAACTAAACGGTCACAAATATTCCTGTTGTGCGTCACTTGCATTACCCAAGAGGTAATATCGTTTCTCGCCACATGTTTTAGTATTCAAAAGTCGACACGAATCGCCTTGACATGTATTGTACGTAAAATGTACGCAAGCCGGATAGCTAACGCGGCGTACGTGTGTTCAGTAGGCTTTGCATTATTTGTCGCGGATAAAATTTCGCCTCAGCTGCCTGTTACGATGAGCGTTGTGTTGGTACTAACTAGGGTTAACTCAAAGTATTGTTACTATCCAACTTGTTTGTATTTACAAGTTTACCGGAACATTTTACAGGGCATAAACGTGAATGTAGGAGTCCCACTGTTTGGTTTATGTATGTTTTGTGTTTTAAGTCGATAGGAGTTAAAATCTGCTGCTAGTTTGTCACCACTGTTTGGCCGTGTTCACTTCACTCGTAATGTTAAAGACACAAGAATAGTATTTTATTCCGGTCTTACACGAGGCTTTGTTTTTCTTGTTTTAAATTAATGTAATAAGGAAGCGAAAAGTCTACAATCCATTTAATTTAAATCAGTGGTTATGAGAGGATACTAGCGTTCCCTGCGGGGCGCTGAAGCAATTTAGGTTGGTTCTGTCTCTGTATCTATCGCGTTCATTCAAGACATTGGTTTAAATTGGGCTCTAGCGCTCTCATGGTATTATTATTTTAAAAGGTAAAATTTTTTTTAGGATGCACTTTTCCTATAAACGGGGGGAAAAAGTTTAAAAACCACTGATCTAGATGATGATGGACACATGCCTTGAAAGCTTACATTTACGTTGCAAACCTTCAGCTTGACGGAGACCAATATATATACTAAAATATGCCGTAATCTCAGGCAGTACTGCTCCGAATTATTTTTTTTTGTGTGGAAAATGTCCATTGATTGAGAAAGCCTTTAGTTTTTATATCTCTCGCTATGTCTAATAGGAGTGGAGTAGCAATCAAAAATTTTGCAAAAACTGTAGATTTTCGGCTGAAATCGCTGGGAATAGTCTTACGTATAGCTTTACTTGTACACATCTGCCTGCTCGGCACGTAGAATGTCGCCGTCGCACATGCAAACCCAATGTAAAATAAAGTCTACCAGCCTTTTGGGGTTGCTTGATAGTTCTGTATTATATTCACTCCGTATCCTAAATGTGTCGTTTGTCTAATAATACTATAGAAATATTCTATCCGAAATCCATGGGCGTAACTAGAGTTATTTTTTCAGGATGGGCACTAGACCATCCTGGGGTGGGCACGGCGCCATTCGACCCCTCTATATACGCCCATGCCAATATCCACGTCTGGAAACGTGTACACAATTCTTTGAATATTGTCTGTAAAGGCTTGTAAACACCAGGCAAACCGTCGGCTCGCTTGTTGACCTTTGCCAATAAAAAAGAAAACATCAGTAGGCATTATACCCCATTAAATCACTAGCAAATGATAACACGTTGATCACGAACCATAAAGCGACAAGGAAATTATTCAACGATGGAAACGCGAAACATTAAGAACATGCTTTAGCTCCCATTCATTCTATGCAGTGCATCCATCAGCCGTGACGAAAGGAAAGCAGTTTGCGTTGAAAAGTTGTGAAAATTGTAACTATCTATCTGTTGTTTTGCATACCGCGGCTTTTTATTGCACTTATCGCTGTGTCTGATTATCTGCGCGTAAGATAACACTTTGCGGTAGAACTCGCCAAAAGGCCAATAACTTTTTTCATACAATTATTTTACCGGAAGTAAGGTTGTTTACTTGTGAGTTTACATCAAATTAAATTAAATGAAAAATAACTTTATGTTAAAAACATTTCAATGTGTAAAAGTTTGTTCACGTATCTTTTACATTTTCAAAATGGCGTTTAATTTGCCAGGGCGTATCATATGAAACTTAACCCTCTATGACCACGAGTAACTTTCAGGTCACATTTCAATTTATCGATATTTTAATAATAAATAATAATAATGACTCATTTAATCAATCCAGCTTAATGAACATTAAACGAGTAACATACAATAATAAAAAATCAATCAAAAATATAATAAACTAAAAAAAATGTGTGAATGTAGTAAATAAATGAGAAAAGTTAATCAAAAATAAAAATAACTAACAAAAATCTACCTAATCACCAGCTCACCATTATGAAGACCTTAGCCAACGCTATTTTAGCAATTAATTGACTTTTTTGCGACATTGTGCAAAAATCTTAATTCTAAAACGTTGCCAAAACAACCAGTATCGTGTCAACCAGTGTTTACGACTGCTACTAGCTTATTATTGTTGATTTTTGTCCCCCCAATTTTTTGGATTTAATATAAAAATTCGGTCCACAGAGGGTTAATTGCATCAACCTTCGAACTAAGATTAATAATATGGCAATAAAAATCAATGAGCCAATGCAATGTAAACAATAACAGAATAAATGAGTTTATTTACTTTCTTAAAGACTCGAGCTCAGTGATTGCCATAATATCGTAATTAGAAATGGAGGGAACGCTGACCGAACGATGCGATGAATACTTTTATTTTTAATTGCAATGGCGGCGAACTTGCTGGTTAAATAAATAATAATGAATCATTGAGTTTTACACAAATCATTATATTAGAGAACTGTATAAATTATGATTGGAGTCAGCTTAACTTTATGGAAATATGTCAGGATGTATTGATATAAAACATATACATTTTGTCCAATTTTTTTTGTTTTCCTTCGAGATCTTCTTTCCCACCTTTTCTTGGTCTCTTTCGTTTTTTGCTCCTGATACAAAGTGCGTTCTTTTATTTTATTTAATGCCTGAAGTCGGAGTTGTTATGCTAGAAGACAATCTTGGAGTTGATTTTTGTGTCCCACCCATTATTTTCATGTTAATAAATCGATTTCAAACATTATGTATCTGAAAGAAGAAACCAGTAGCTTGTTTTTTTTTAATACATCGAAATAATATCATGAAAGGACATTTCTAAGACCTAGAGTCGGTTTTGTGTTAATTTCTATGAAAATTATCTCTTAATGTTTGAAAAAATTCTCTTGTGAGTTTTTTTGTAAAACATTTATAACTTTGAATGTTTTAGAAAAAAAACTCACTTTTTCATTTATAATAGTAAATATATAATACACTTCTAGAGTGTACACCGTACAAATATTTTCCAATCAATTTCAAAGTATGTATAACCAGTCAATAGGCAATAAGTTAACATTCAACTTGGCGCAAAAATGTTAACTTGCCTTTTACGTGACTGCCTGTTAAGTTTTCCTAATGACATAAAGACTAATAAGGTATGTCACATTCCACCACATTCCTCATGAAATATAAACTAAATGTGTCCACGACTTTATTCCATAAATCTAATGCAATGACTACATACAAAGTTAAATCACAATGACATAATGCTCTAGTTGCATCTTGATACTTTAATCCGCAAACCAGCTAACTCCACTCTCGTCGTGGAGTGAGAGAGACAAGGTGGAGTTCGCAAAGAGATAATTTGCAACAATTTAAAATGTTATAACAATTCTGTGAATAAATAGTTATTCGAAGACCTGTTCGGTTTCTCTATGCGATTTGATTCTTTTTTGTATTTACGTAGGTAGTAAAAAATATTACAAATTTGTTCAAAGCTGCATCTTATCTGATAGGATATTCTCTCATAATGGTTCCACAGAATTTTTATAAAAATTGCATCAGTGGTTTGTTTTTAAAATCAAAATAACAAAATTTAGGAACCTTCTCATATATCTCCACCACATATGAACTGATTTTAAAAATTCTTTTTTATCTGATAAGTACAGTGTAGTTTGTTTTAAAAAAAAAAAACGGGGAATATATGTTTCGAAAGAACACTTTTAAGGCGTTTGAAGTCGTTTTTGTAATTTTCTGAGAAAATAAACTTGTAGAAAATATCGCGCTGTTTTAGATCGAGCCGTGAAATTATTCCATAAAATGACATTTCACTTACTAGTGTTTTACAATTGCATTGATATTGAATCCCCTCCATTTCATGTAATATCACAAACAAGTTAGGGTTTAGTTACAATATAATTTAGTGAAATTGAGTATGAAATATGGACAGAAGCGATAAAGGACAACTTTGAATTATACATTTGAAAATTGATTACTGTAGCTCACGTGAAGGAGGGGGCGCTTCATCAGTCAATATATGTGAAATTAATTTGTTCATTCTGTACGTATGTACGCAATGTGTTACTTTTGTAATATTGTATACACGTTGACAAAAATATACAAGAACATTGATATAGCGTGACTTACTACCAGAAAAGTATTGTTCCTAAGAGATAAAAGGGACAATCTCCGTTCTCATGCATCAAGATCTAAATTCTATAGTAATTATTCACACATTTTTTGTGACAATATGCTTTATCGATTTGATTGCTGTACAGGGAATTTAGTTCAAAGTATAAAAGTATGAAATTTGCTTTACCTACATGACGTTTACACAATATGTCATAGAGACGTAGGATGCAATATTAACTGTTTTCTATGAATCAATTTTTCGATTTTATCAAATATATCCAAAACCCGGGATTTTTTTTACAAAAAGAACGTCGATAGGAGTTAATATGATAAGTGTAGTCTCCAAAAGAACTCGATGCTATTCGGTACGGTATGCCATATAAAAATGGACCTTGTCCTTTACTTCGGTTGTCCATGGGCACAAAAATGGCATGTCTGATTTAAAGCGACCAAAACCTCAGGAGAAAACTATTATAGTGCAATAACAAGCCATATTTAGCACTAGCCGGTGGCAGGTAACACAGTACGTTCACAAATTTCAGCTAAACGTGACGATATGCGGTGCGTTTGTGTAAACAAACTCCGCGGGGATCCGGTGGCACGTAGTGGGTGAATGTTTACGTTGAAACTCTTTGGTGCACGCGTTGGAAATGTTGTTTTTAGCTTTTTAGGGTTCGTATAATCGTAGAGTAACCCACAGGACCCCGTTATCAAGACTCCGTTGTCCGTCTGCCTTAGAGCGGGCTGTATAAAAATATGTTGTAAAAGAAACAGAAAGTATTATAATTTCTCTTAATTCCTCTGCTGATTATGTTCTAAAGATCCCTTATAAACTTTTTTAACCATATCGAAAAAGCTACTTTAGTGCTTGTCTTATGTAGATGTTTGTGCGCCATTTTCTCAAAGACTACCCATGATATTTAAATAAGCTTGTCCGTATTCAAGTGTACATTTATCTGGAAAGGTTAATGTATAATTTTTTTTGCTTGGTTGTGTCTATTAACCCGAATTAACTAGGATAGCAAGCTGTCCGATATACTGTTTTACGATCTGAAAGCCGTAAAGGCAAACCCTTCGATCGACGTAAAATTATAAAGCGCTTCTATTGAATAATCTTAATACTGTACATATCAGTTAAAGCAACTTAATCCTTGCGAAAATCCTTCTCGAAGATCATTTTTCTTTTATAAATATTTTAAGAGCTAAGAGAGCACCCCACATCATCGACTACTTAAAGAATTAAGCGACCCTCCGCCTACTCGATGCCCCTACTTCTTATTTAAAGCAACTATGCCTTCACTATAAAACATTTGGGAGACTTACCCCAAGTATAATAGCCTCCAAGTATAATAGGTATATAATAGACCTCGATAAGTCTGAGCTTGTTTTTTATTTCATTTTTCATTTATAGTATTAGAATTCGGAGGCCTGTTATTTGTATCTAGTTAAACGCCGCGGCTACACCCTTTTTTATTATTAGATGAATAGCTCTCAAGGGTCGAAGCATCAATTCATGCTAGACAGACTAACTAAAATAACTCCCTAATATCTATCATGTACTAACAAAATATAAATTCTGACTGGTACCTCTGGAATCACAAGTTGATTATGAATATTTTTTGGCTGTAATAACTATGTCCGGACGGAGTGGCGTGATGGAAGTCTATACTGCCAGACGTTGTATGAACCGACGTCTGTGCTCATTCATAGGTGGTTTTGGAATGATTGCCTTCCTTTTGGGTAGATGTATACCTGACGCCCTTTATGAAGTCGGCATAAAATAAAGTATGCATGACTTTTGGGGATCCCGGATGGCCATGTCTACCCTTTTCTTTTCCTATTCCCATCCTCTCCAAATCCTTAATCCCGACCCCATGCTATCCAATAATCCTATTATATCCGATCTCCCAGGTTGACAACACACTCGCAACTCTCTGGATGTTGCGTTTGTCTATGGGTGACGGGATCGCTTAACATCAGGTGAACCATCTGCTTGTTTGTTTTCCTTTTCATAAAAAAAAGATGTATGAAAATTTGCAGTTTAACATTTTAAGACCATCAGTAGTATGACCGATAAAGATTTTTTTTGTAGTTATGGTTGTAAATAACGAATTTCACTGTGTAAGAACCGTGTACCACATTTCATCTAAATAAAATAAAAAATCCCGACACTATTAAAATAGTAGCATAAAGTTTTCTAAATAGTGCTTTTTAACAGACTTCAAAAAAGGAGTAGGTTCTCAATTCAAATGCTCATTTTTTTTATGTACGTTCGCGCATTTCTCTGCGATTTTGAAAATTTTTTTTTATCTTATAAGATATTCTTCCGGAATGGTCCCATAAAATTTTCAGGAAAATTGTTTTAATTATTTAACTCAAAATAACTAAATTGAATTTATGTACTTTTGCACGTGTCTCCGTCATTTATGAACCAATTTCAAAAAATATTTTTTCATTCTTTGTAGATAGCAAATTATGAACTGATTTTAAAAAAATATTGCTTTTTATGTGATAGGGTACACTTCTACAATGGCCCACAATTTAATTTTTTTTCTAATTTATTTTTTATAAAAATCATAATAGTAGTTTGTTTTTAAAATGAAAATAACGGACAGGATATTTTTCGAAAGTATATTTTTAAGGCGTTTGAAGTCTGTTTTTGTAATTTTCTGATTAAAAAAACCGTCTAACTCTATTAAGTATAGAGGCGGCAAGTTAGATTTACAATTTGAAATACAAACTAATTAAAAGAAAAGATTAAGTTTAAGAAAGGCGATATTGAGCGCAATATCCATGATACATTCACCAAGCCCGAATTGACCCTTAAGGTTAACCTCGCCTTCCGGGTTCTGAGTCATGTCTTTAAAAGGGCAATATAATATCAGATTTCGACATTTACGGCGAAAATACGAGTACTTTAACATTATCATTGCCATTAATTCGAACTACTTTCTCGATCGACAGAAGCGGTGAAAAATTAAAATATTTATTGTAGGATTAAATGCGTTATGATAGTAATGCATCAAAACGTAAACCTCTGTCAATTTTTTACAGTTTTGTCTAAGTGTACGAAGCAGGAAAAACGAACGAAGGAAGACTAACGAGCGGACTGGTCACCTGATGTTAAGCGATCCTGTCGCCAATATTCGAGGAGTCGCAAATGCGTTGTCAACCTTGGTAATTGGATATAATGGGGTCAGGATTAAGGGTGTTTGGAGGGAAAGGAGTAGGAAAACAAAAAGGTAGTAATGGCTGTCCAGCAACCTAAGTTGTGCATACTTTATTTTATGCAGACTTTTTGAAGGGCAGTGGTACTTCCCCGGATGAGCGTGGCCGTAAATCTTCTTAAGTTTCAGGAACCTCAATTATAAAAGCAAACAAATTAATTTTTTTTGTTTATGATTCGTACTTAGCCTTCCTGGAGATTGTTGAAAAGTAGTAAGTGATTAAAGTATCGCGAGGTCACTAAGACTACGAGAGTGCTTACAGTTAATATAAAATAGAGAAAATACATTTATGAAAATAGAATATGCATTGAATACTTATAATAAAGTTTACAGACCGATGTATCTCAATTACCATTAAGAACTGAATATAGATTCCAAATTCGATAAGGCTGAATTGGATTAATAGCACTATATCTATTTTAAATAATACATTTTAACTTACAATATTTTTGCATCGTAAGGATTAGCCGTAAAGCTATATTTAGAATAATAAACGTTCATAACACCAGCGTCGCACAAGCACCGACCTTGGTCGAAGAATGTGGTCCGGAGAGTTCTTTGTTCACCTCTGTGACGTAACGGTCCCTTTATACACCCATATAAAGAGAAAAAACGAGACATGGCATGAACTTTGCATAAAATACTGCTCGTGTTAATCTTAATGGATGACGTTCGTCGACAAGGTTCGTTTCTGGTTCTTTCTTTGAAAATTAATTACTCTACTTGTATCTAGCTGTTTACCAACCGGTAAATCAATATCCCCTCAGCCCCCAAGGGTCGTAGCATGATGCGATATAGCATAAAATTCTTCTTCCTATCCTTTTTCAAGTCTGCTTCAAACCACCCAAATATGACCTGAATATAAGTTTTTATACAGAGCGACTGACATCTGCCCTCAGCAACCCAATAGGATAAACTGTATCCATAGGATGGATTAGTTGTCAGGTTTTTTAAAGCTACTTACACACTATAACGACTGTCAAAGATGTTATTGACAATCGGGATCGACTTTTTACATGCTGATCCGTCGCATGGATCATTTTACTTTTCAGGCAATTGCTTGATCGGCTCGTAATGCCCTAATCCAACCAAAAGCAACAAAATGATTCTCAATCAGTCCTCCTGCGAGATTTGAACCCACGACCTTCGGTTTGTCAAGCAAGACCCCTAATCGCTAGGCTAAATAGACCGCTTTAAATATTTTTAAGAAATAAGATTACAGTGGTTAAAACATACAAAGAATGAAGTTTATTATGTTAGTACAGATGTGGTAAAAACGTCTTTAAAGAAGTAGGTACTGTTTTGTTGTTCAGGTATTGGGACGTACTTAAAGGGTTTACGAGAAAAACATGTTGTTCTCAAATGATCATGTTTACTCGTCTTATTGTTAATCATAACAAGTTTAATGTGCTTTGTCAGGAACAACGTAGATATAAACAAATATAAATTACAAGTGTTGTTCAATTACAAGCAAATGTACTTAACAGATGAATTGTTTTAAGAGCAAGAAGTTGCTAAGTTTTTGACGATGATGTTGTTGATATTGGGCTCGATTTTCACACTGTATACAAATAGTTATTTCTGATATTTGTCCATGTGCAATAGAAATCGAACTTTAGAATTTGATTTTAGCGTTTTCAAAAAGAAGAAAAAAAATTTAAAATCTAATACTAAGCTTTTTTTACAATTATGCATAACCACGCTTACGCACTCAAATAAACAAATTTATTTACTTAAAATCGAATATCAAAGTATATTATAATTTGTCCATTCCTTTTCTGATCCGTATTCTATTTTCCAATCGTTCATCGCAATCCACACGCATCAGGCATATTTGTTTTTTAAAATCAAATCAATATAGACGGCGTCCCTGAAGCCCCTCTATCAATAAAATTTCGTACACACAATCCTGACCATTTAACCTGACCTCTTACACCCTACAACGAGACATGGCTACTGAATCCTTGGAAGGGTCGTGACAAAATGGTCGCCGACCGGTGGCAATGACCGCGAAAGATTCACATAACGTTACCTCACACAGACGGACATTTTGTTGTTCTTGTTAGCTTCATGCGGATGATTTGCAGTTTGTTTGCCCTCTTAGAGGTCACTTAGCGTAATCAGTACAGAGAGTTTTTGTACAGAACCAATCTGTGGGTCCCGTAGCTTGGCGCAAACACTTTTGTACTTAACACGTACGATAAAGTAATTACTGTGTCATATACAGTATCAATGTGGATACTAATGAAATGGTAAGCCGAGAAGACTTACATGTACACCTCTTTATGTGAGTATTATTTAGGTTTTTTTAAGACTTATTATAATGAAACTTCTTACTCAAATGATTTAAATATAATTCCTAAGCACTTAATGCAGGCGTCGAAATATGTTATATTAAAAGGCATATACCTTAATTAATTTAATAAAAAACATGCAATTATGTTATGCTAGGTGGCAAAGCATAACATCTTTTTACAGCGTATGTTGCACTTCTACGGCCGCCCTTTTTAAAGTCGTCATAACTTTTGGGGATGGCCATGTCTACCCTTTGCTTTTCCCACTCCTATCTAATAAACCTATTCTACCCAATTTCCTACAGTTTTGTCAGTCAACCCTTATTTCTTTTAGTTGGCGAGAGTTTCTGCATACTATTTGCACAGATAATTTTACTAGCATTTCAACTTCGTAAGTCAAGGGCAAAAACTGCAGTATACTGTATTGGCATTTCGATCTTTGCGTTCAGAATAAGAACTATCATCGAGGTCAAACTTTTGACGTGACTTGGTCAATATAACTGTCAGTGAAAGGCTGAATTTAATAGGTATTTATGTTGACTAATACATAGTGATTCACTCGTGTCTTTTAAACCACAACAATTGCTTCCCTGTTATTGATTTCCATACTTGGAGGTGACTACATGATTTGTTTATTGGATAAAGTAAATGACCTTGGGGGTACTATATCGTCATTTATTACTGGCTGCATTCATCGATTTTCCTACTCAATTCATAGTTATGGTGTAAGCTACCTTAAGTCGTATTTAAGTTCTTCAATAAGGAAGCTACAAATAACAAGATTACTTACGTACTTCAACAAAACATTTTTCAGTTATTTTGATTTCAAAATAAGTTCCGAACCGATTTTCTTCCAATTTTAAAGGACCAGTCCGGAAGTATGTCCTTTGAGAAAAAAATCATAATGGGCAAAGTTATGTCCGAACATACATATAATTGAGAACCTGCTTTTAAAGTCGGTTAAAAAAGAATTGAATTTGACTGGTTCCGGAGGACAAATAAATTATTCGGCTTGATCACATTGGTATGGTTTGGTCGTTATAATAATGCTTATAAGTCAAAACTCAAATATGTGCTTTAATATATTCTTACTCCAATGGAAGCTATTGATTGTATATCATAGCTAAATATACACAATATATCTTTAGTGTGGGTGTACGTACAGTCCATTACTCAGCCTGTCCATAGCGGTTTCCTCATGTTGGATGTGTGCAGCCTTTGTCATTTTTTTTATTGACAATAACTTGATTCAAATGTACAGTTATCGGATACTGGTGGTTATTACTCACGCTCGAACTTGTATTGTGAAAAACGGTGTAAGCTAAGCTAAGCCATGTAACGTCACTCGATTTAACGACAAACTCTCTAAAGCGTCGACATCATATGGCTTGCCTTTCATACATTGGTACATTCTTTACATTTAACAACAACTCTCTATAACGCCATAAAATGTACAGTCCCTTTACTGTTGTTATATAGAGTTCACATTGTATTTAATATTTTATTTATGAATATACAGCTTATATGCAGAATTTTATATAATTGTATATATATGGACATAAACAAATGGACATTTTTAATGATTGTTTTTTTTTTAATTTGTAGTTTAATCTCTAAATTTGTTGATAAAACGAAATTGTTTGTTAACCAAAAACTGAACAGTCCGTCGTTTTTATGTTGTTAAAAGTTCTTCTTCCTTCAAGCCTTATGCCCAAATTTCTTTGGGGTCGGTTTCTAGTTCAACCAAATGTTACCTGAATATCAGCTTTTACACAGAGCGACTGGCATCTGACCTCCGCCACCCAAATTGATGAACTGTTTTCGAAGGATGGATTAGTAGTCAGGATATTTGAAGGCACTGACACCCTTTAACGACTGTCAAAGGTGTTCTTGACAACCGGAATATTTTATTTCGTACACAAACTTCTGCCGTATTTTAAAACTTTCCTCGTATATTAAGTAATTAATTTTTGCAAAGTCTAATGAAGAATCTCTCATTTATTGAAATCTGTTATAAATATAGTTTATTATAAATTTAAAAACAATTGTAAGACTCTCATTGGTTTGATTACTTTGGATGTCTCGTTACATCTTTCAAAGTTCAAGTGATTGTGTGTGCGAGTCCAAAGCACAATGGTGGGACCGGTTTGTGGCCATTTAAAAGTAATGTGCGACTTATTTATGCACGCTGAATGCCTTGTGATGTGAATCTCATTCTACACTGTTAAGCAGTACCAATGTATTCGCCAGTATAAATTAACCTTTAGTTACGTCTGAATCGACCTTTATTTTTGTGACTTCATTCGAATGTTATATATAAAAATGTCATGTCATATTGTTTGTGGTCGCACTCCCCCGAAACGTATTTTAGTAATTTTTTTCTATATTTATTAGGTATGAGAATTGGTCGTAAAGTAGTTTTCCCTATCCTAACATCTTTCTTTTTTAAATTAAAAAATGTAGAGGCATTGATTCTTATTTTTATGTCGAACAACGGTTTACGGGTAAACTAGTTTATTATAGTATTTCTTTGAGAGCACTTATCAAAAATTTTTATTTTAAGGCGAGGTTCTCCAATCCGTGTGCGAAATAAAGAACCGTCCTCAAACAGACCGGAATGACAAGGACAGCGATGACGACACAGCGGTGCGGTCGGAACGGAGCGGTAGCGAATGGTGCCGTAAAATTGTTGATTTTGAGAAAAAAACGATCGTGTTGTATAATATTGACAATTTTATTACCGACATCGTTCACACCATTACAGATGCTTATTTTAGTTTGATTTTCTATTCGTTAAAATACGTACAATTTAAATAATATTGTTTTTAAGACGACGAATAGAGGTATGTTTGGCATTTTTTTCTATCGAATAAAGTTTATCCAATTGTGTAACGGACATCCAACGGAGCTAAGAAAAGATCTAAAATATAAGTGGTTATTTTTTTACATTTTTATAATATAGTATTACAAAATGAAACCGTTTACAAAATCACAATTATAGTAATACCCCGCCTTAATGTCTCCGCTCTTTAACCAGTAACTTGGAAATTTGTACAAGCGTTCCTTTACAAGATAACCTATACTAGTAAAGAATTTCCCTGTATATGTCAATATGTATTTCATTATAATAATTACTACTACTACATATAATGTTTATTCATGTAGTAAAGGAAAAGTGCTCCTGTATGTTTGTGAATAATATTTGGCCAGTGAAGTCTTATAATAAATATGCACCATAAAATGTCCCGCGTAGTTCTTAGTGTCTCTTTCAAAACCTGCCTTTTTCGTTCCATTCTTCACCCTCTCTTTCTGGTTTATTTTTTCATTTCTTTCTCCAACAATAGACGAAATGTATTCAACGTGTAAATTCTTTATTCAAAATAAATTAGAGTGAAAGTCGAAAGGAAGGATTGTTGGAATGCAAATTATTCTGTTTTCGATTAAGCTCTTTGTTAGAGATAAAATGGAAGCTGATATCAATGCCAAGCCTATTCAAAATGAAATAAAAATATATAGGCTATCTTTCAATAGATATGCCTATCGATTATATTTCTCCTATTCACCGCTTTTTCAATCATTTTTATTCACATACCTACACCGCTTTCGACTGTATGTTATATTTCTTTTGTATTCTGTTTTCATTAGACACTAAATTAGCAATTTGTGTACTTCTTGGTGTCATTTAATTTTACAAATTATCAAAATGTGTTTGACAGTAAGCATAGTCCATTAATAAGTCTTTTTTTGTGTAGCCAGTTCTCACTGTTAAACGATTTTTTCAAGTTTCTTCACAAAATGCAGTATATAATGTTTTTGAATATTTTATCTGACCTAATGAAGCATAACATATATAGTGTCTGTCACCGTCTTGAATATACCAAATTGTTACTTAGCTCTTAGTTTTTTTTTTTACTTTTAAGACGCGCACGCTCTCACAATTATCAATACCTAGTATATTCTCGACGCTGAATCTACATGATGACTGTTAAGTCATTTTTAATATCCGACGATATTATATGTCAGGATCATATATGAGGAATAAAAGTAATCGTATATTTGTAGCCATCAAGCTTCTAAATCGAATTTGTATTTAAAACTTTTTCCCATCAGCATATTTCTTTCAATACTTAACTGACTAGACGACCAGTCTCGTATTTTAAAATTGATATTTCGCCATTTCTTCACTTTAAATGATTATTTTCTTTCGGTTCGTATAACAATCGTTTCGTCATTGACGTCCAAACAAGATTAGACAGCGCTAGTTAAACTAAACAAAAGTATTTGTTAGTATTGCCGGTAATTACAGCTTCTCGGTACTGTGACTCAGTCTTCTGTAAACTCGCCCCGGAGTTGCCGACCGGTTCTGAAAACTGGACCCTGCGTCGGGCTACAATAGTTAAACGTAGGGTTGTCTCTTATCAAATAAAGGCAGTATCGATATTTGTTAAAAAAATATTAAAATGTTCGGGAAGGAATGTATGATCATTAAAGATCATAATATTTACTCTATGGACAATATTTGGTATTTCTTAGAGTTTTACTAATAATTGTCTACTTGGCTTGTTTGAAGTGTGATTATAGATAGCCTGAAGTTTTCGTCGCGGATTAATCTGTTATATATATATATATATATGCGTGGAGATAAGGACACTTAAAAATAGACTAAATCTTAAAATATTTTAATTTTAACATTTGTTCTTACTTCAGGGTTATGTATAATTTTTTCCATATGTACACTATATTAAATATACCTTAAAAAATAAATACACTCACGTGTTAACGGCGGCAACCCTAATAACAGTGGTGAGCCTAGGGCGATAGCTGTGCCATGGAAAGGTTTAAAAATCAATAGCGCAATTTCGCCCCCCGTCGGGATTTTCACCCCTCCGTATTCAAATGAGCAACATGTGCTCAAATTGAAAACTATGATTCATAGATTTGCACATAGTTAAAGTTAACCCCGGGTCTATTTTTAGTAAAAAATATTACTCACGCCCGTTTCTCTTTAACTGAAGTAGATGTAGGTAAACCATTACGTAAAATGTCATGACTAAGAAACGTACTGCCTGACCTCTTTATATGTAATCATATGTTATGTTGTGGCGTAGATTATTGTAGCGATACAAGTATAGGTAATATTTATGTTCTAATAGATACTAAATTACGATGAGAACTGTCTGGTTCTAATACATATTCAAATTCTGGTACTTTTAGATAGATTATTTACTTACAAAGTTATTAAGATAGTATAACGTGTTTGATTAATAGAAATGGTATTAACGCTACAAATATCGTATTGTTAACTTAATGTCTTCTCTGTCCATTAGAACAAATTCTGCATATTTTGTAAATATATTTTTTGATATATTTTAAAGTGATATTCAAGTTTTCATATTGTACTATTCTATGCTCTTGAGCAGGTGATAATATAACGTGTAAATATTTAATTAAGTTTGAATACAAAGACAAACACCTTATCATTAAAAACAATATTAATGAAATCATTAAGCCTATTCAATATGATGGTAAAGTTCAAAGGCTTTTTCAATCTGTTTTGCGGTAACATCCTGCCGAGTACCAAGCGCGCATGGAGCCCAAAGAGTCGCATAGAAAGCGCACAGACAAAGCGGCCTTTGTACGGCGAACACAAATAGGCCCGCGTCTCGCCCGCTACTTGTCCAGGTCAACAGTCTGTGAGTCATTATTCGCCACAAGGTGAGGGGAGTGGATGATGGAGCTGCAGGAGAGCGGCGTTGCTCCGTTTGCGTAGTCACCAATACTTTGATGTAGGGGAGTACTTTTATAGCGGCGAGAGTGCAAACTGCTTACTTTGTGGATAGAAGACGCCGTCGTCCGTTGACTTTGGCAATATTCTTTTCTGGAGTTAAAATCATTAAAAAGCCGTAGACGTCATCTAGTCCAGATTAACTCGAGACAGAGTAATGTCAAAAGCAAAGAGAGGACTATGACAAGCAGTGGGTTCAAAATGGGGGTTAATAATGATGATGATGAGTTAAAATTAAAGCTTTGTTTACAGGACCGAGCAAAATATTAAACGTTTTGATGTTTTTGGTATCTCTGATTTGTATCTGTAATTTGCAAATATAAAAATAAATTGGAGCAAGGTTTAAATGTATCTAATGATTAAATACTTCATTAGATATGAGATTTTTAAAGTCTGTATAGGTTAGTGATCGTAGTTATTTAAGAATTCAAACTTATATTAACTATTACTATCTATAAAATTGAAAGGTAGTTCAATATTAGCAGTGTCATTATTTGAACCAGATGCTGCTACTGTAATCACAAAGATAAAAAATAAGAAAAATGAAACCAATTAACACTATGAACTCTGTTAGATTTAGAAGCTAACCACACAGTGTCCGGTTAAGTAAAGAAAATTATAACTACAGCGTAATTCACGTGTCTTTGATTTTCACAGAAAATTACAAAAACCGGCTTCAATCGCCAAAAGTGTACTTTCGAAACATATCTTATTGGTTATTTTTTATTTTAAAAACAAACTACTAATCTGAGTCTAATAAAAAAAATTGTAGGATTGTGGAAGTGTACTCTATGAGATATTTTTTTTTTCAAATCAGTTCACAAGTTCCGGAGATATGTGCAAACATTCTTAAATTTCGTTTATGAAAACTAATAAATTGATTTTTTTTAATCTTATAGGAATATCTACGAATAACGCTCTATCATTTAAAAATATAATTTGTGAAATTGGCTCATAAATAACCAAGATACGCGTAAAAATACATGAAATCAATTTTGTTATTTGATTTAAAAGAAAAACTACTAAATCAATTTTTCTAAAAAAAATTATGGGACCATTACGGAAGTATAACCGGTGATGTATATGAGCGAACATACATAAAAAATAGAAACATTCGAATTGAGAACCTTTCTATTTTTTTAAGTGGGTTAATAATATCTTCAATTTCATCTAGAAACATTTACTTCCTGATGATAAGTCTTCGTTAAAGATTGACTTTCAATTGTTTGATTGACAGCCTTATCCACATAACGACAAATATTTTCAGACCTAAAGTATCACTTGCGCGTCATTTCTTATCTTCTTAAACGTCAACGAAAGCAACGTTACCTTGAGTTAATTTTTTTTCGTTTGCCATATAACTGTACTGTAACTGCTAAGCGTTTCCTGTTTAAACATGTCCCGAAGTGCTGTTATACGAAAATGTTTATATGTAACAAACGAGTCATTCCCAGTGGCTTGGTTCGTTAATGTAGATTTTGTTAATATTTTAAAGGGTATTTGAGTTTTGATTGATCCTTATAAATTTTTCTGTTTTAATGATCAGTTCATCAGTTAAGATATTAATGTCTTACAAGTGAACAGACACTTTGTGTCAGTGATAGTTCACTTTTGTGGGTTATCCTTTGAAGAGGCTAACATAAATAATTACATAGCAATAATGCACCTTTAAGTCTATGAAAATTTGACTATCAAAGGTAAAAAAAATGATTTACTACAAGTAAGACAGATGTCACAACGAATAACTATAATAAAAATATAAACTAACAAACATGACTCACTGCCATATCATTAAATGTGATAAACATTTGCAAAATATATCTATGTTGGGTGAATCATCTCAGTTGACAATATAGGGGTAGCACGATCATGTTACGGCGTCAAGCGTTTTATATGTAAAATAGTTTGGAAATATGTTAACCTAGGAACCTCAAGCAACTGACGTCGGCGCATGGAGTTTTACATTAGCCTATTGCAGTCCACTGCTGGACGTAAGCCTTCACCAAAACGCGCCAACTATCTTGGTCTTGAGCAGCCCGCATCCATCCGCTACCCGTCACCTAAAGCCAAATATGGTAAAAATTTTTCAAAGTAAAAAAGAATAGTCAAATTTAAAACTAGTGCAAGCATTTGATTTCGTTCGTTTTAAGCAACAAATCTAATACTTATCGTATATATCATTATACATCTTTATAATTTAAAAAACAAAAACCAAAACTGACTTTATAAAACAAAAACCTTTATAAAGTCTGCATAAAATAAAATATGCATGACTACCCTTTTCTTTTCCCACTCCTATTCCCTCCAAATCCTTAATCCCGAACCAAGGTGGGTTCAGGGTCCAATAAACACACAACATTCGCGAAATCAAATAAAAATAAAAGACTGCGCTTTACAGCAAATATATTTACTGTATCCTTATTAGACGACAAAGTCCCTTTTACGCTGTAAGATAAAAAGCATTGCGTATGAAAGCGCTCTTTGCCTTTCTTGTACTTGTGTCTCTGTACCTTTCATAGATATTGACAAGTAAATATAAAAGTATCAAAGACGGCGCTTTACAACTAAACCGTTCACCGTACTCGGTCAGACCACAAAGTTATTTCTCCGCTGCAAAGTAAAACGCATTACGTATGCACGTGTCCCCTGCATCTCGTGTTATGCCGTCATTGCGGAAACGGTGCGCGTGCGCGCCTAACTTTGCTCCACAAATAGCGAGTTTTATAGCTCCGATAGTAGACTTGTGTGTAGGGTGACCATTTGTAATATGTCGTACAGAACATTATTATATGTATTGTTTACAGGATTACTAATTTGCTTTTAAAATCAAAATAACGGGAGAGATATGTTTCAAAGTACACTTTTAAGGCGTTTGAAATCGATTTTGGTAATTTTCTGTGTAAACCTAGATATGCTCGAACATACAAAAAAAACAATTGAGAACCCTTTTCCTTTTTGAAATCTGTTAACACATTGACGGACACTTACGTCTATAGCCGTCAAAGTTAAGTTCACTATGTGGCATGACGGCAATAACCGTCCAAAACGAAACGGTACGTTTTTAGACACTACAACAACGTACAAGTAGATGCTTAGTGTCATGTTTTCGTCAATCAAAAATTAATTTTACCTAAGCAGAAAGATTAAAACTATACTTCTAATATTCTAAAAATTACAAAAATTTATTTTTGTAATTTTTACTGTTAATTTTGAACTTCTCTTTTTCCCACGGTCCGTTAATGTAATTAAAAAAGATGGGACATAACAAAGCATCGAGAAGTTTTTTGTAATTAGAACGCAAGTAGACGTGTCGGTCTCCGATACAATCAACATCCAATATGAAAGTGTCGAAACCACCACTTCGCGAATCCCGAGTGGGTGCGGGAAAACCAGAAAGTTTGGTCCCACCACTCTCAGTGCGGCGAACGGGTTTGTTTATCACGTTTCAAGTTTGGCGTGTAACGGGATAATTGCATTTCGAGGCGACGCCGCGTGCGTAAGCTAGTGTTGCGGTCGATTCGGTCGCGCCGTAACAAAATCCACGGCGGTTTTAACGTGCTAACTGTATTGTCTGAGTGTGTTAGATCTGCTTGATGATTAAGTAACAAATATTATATTAATTTTAGTTACAAAAATAAATAATAGCTTACCTCTTCATGTACCATTTCAGTGGGACAGCTACGCGTAGTTATCCTAAAGAAGGCATATTCAGATCTATTCTTTGAACAAAATAGTTGCAAATATTGTTTAGATTTGATAGGTTTTGTTTACTTGTCATTTCTGAAAACTGCAAAAAAATGTTCAAAACCGACCATTGTTTGGTCGGTTTTGAACATTTTTTGCAGTTTTCAGAACATTTTTTTGGCTTGTGAGTGTTGGTGGTAACTTTTATAGAAGAACAATTTCCGGACAAGGTTAACGGACGGCACGTAAAATTTTTTTATGGAAAATTGTAGGTACTAAACTTAATGAGAATACTCATGCAATAAATATGCTCATTCTACCTTCACAATGGAAATTATTTGCCTTTTTAGTACAGATTTCGTTCTAAGTATAGATTAATGAATACGAGTAAATGCCGTTTCAAATCATTGCCGTCTCAATGCGCATTGTACGCTCTCCGACGAAGCATTACGAATGTAAATATCGTAAATATCTTCATCATATGCCGTCTGCCTGTCTGTTGTTCTCAATGTTGATTATCGAAGATTAAACTAACATTGCGTCAGTTTTTGTCATTATGTGTATTTGCCGTCTTCACTATTTCATACGTGAAAGCGAAATTATTGCACGTATAAAATGTGTTATGCTTCGTAGAGTTTTTGAATCTATATATTAAGTGAAAGATCAGTCGCTCTATATACCTGTATATGACTGGAGAAACAAACTATATTAAAGAAGAGCATTCAATACTTGATTGTCATCATATTTATGTAATAAAATTAAGAGCATAGTTTTAGCCGAAATTTTCCAATAAATTAATGACTTCCCCCGCTCGTCTCACTCTGGCCACGCCATGTCCGCTCGGATGAACATGAATTACGTAATATTTTTTTTAAACTTAAGATTCTGTTTACACAGTGGCGAATCGATATTTATTTTTAATAACATTTTTATTCGTTATATATGATCTACATAGAGATAATTGAAAGTGCCTCAACACGCACCCTATATAAACACTCGGTTAAATATGAAATTTAGCATAATAATTACTATGTTGATTTTGGTAACTGGTTGATTTTCTTTTGTTTTATGTTTTACACCAGCGGTGCATGATACGAGCCCCAATGCAAAATACTTCGTCTAGTGTGAAATTTTCTCTGTGAGATTTTTTCTAACTTTATTAT
>JAOCPS010657816.1:0-10773 GCA_025505425.1 Graphium colonna | reverse complement strand
AGGCACTGACATCCTATAACGACTGCCAAAGATGTTCTTGACAACCGGGACCGACTTTTTACATGCCCATCCGACGCTACTATACTGTAGCGATATACTGGTCCGAATTTATAAACTATTTTACTGTTGGATTTATCGAGGAAGACTATATGTCATCACATTTTTAATAAACCACATGTATTAAGATAAATCTAAAACGACTAAAATTGTCTGCATATGTAAATATTTAAGTGTACTAGTTAAATGTTAAATAACTGGCCGACATTGGCGACAAAATATGTTCAAATTCTCTATATTTTAACTGTTTAAAACAAACCTGTTGCTTCAGTTGTTGTATGACATTGGCATAGTTCTTCAGCTCGTCGGTGACGTCCTTGTGTTTCTTCAGCAGACTTTGCACTTGAGCCTCGTCCACTCCGGTGTCCTCGGACGAAACCAACCTTTAATAAAATATGATAAGTAATGACTAGGTTGAATAATATTTTATATTACGCTTTTTACCGAATTGCAACAGTACGCCAATTTTTAGAACCTGTTATATATATTAACTTCTTAGAGTTAATAACGTTAACAGTATAAATGTTTTAATATTTTTTTTAGTGAAATAGATTACATAAGATTTTCAATTTCATAATACAGTTTTGTGATATTTGCATATTTGTATTAACCTTGGAACATTTATCCTCTAAAAATTTTAATTAATAAAGTATTATTGATAAAAATTAGTAAGTATTTATAATATCTTACCTGAGCGTGTCCAACATCCAGTTGTCGATGTCATCCGCGTCGGCGAACAGCTGGTGGTACCGGACGGCTGCGTCCAGACGGTTCTTTCGCATCGACACCACATCCAGGAGGTGGTTCCATTGCGACAGGATGTCGCGGAGACGGTCCTAAATATTTTAATTAACTGTTTAGTCAAGGAATAAAATTTAAGCATTTTAAAAATCGACTACAAAATTAGATTATTTTATTGAAAGTGAAAAATAAACCCTGCATTACGTATGGCACTATATCAATAAAGATCAGAACATCGATCGATGTATAACATATAACTCAAAAATATTGTGAAATGTTTGAATGCTGTAATCATTTGATGTTTTATGCAACTAAAATCTTTATATAGAAAAAAATAAAATGTTTTTTATTTAGTTTATGTTAGAGACAGCTGTACCACAGTAACAAAACCTTATTACTATGTTTGAGGTTTTATTATTATGCTATAGTTATCTGGACATTACCGCTGCAGTGATTTACATTTAACACTAAATAATCTTGTAAGTTGCCCATTTCGGCTATACTTGTTTACCCATTTCCTTACCTGGATTCTGTCGGCACCAAAGTGTCCCTGCGAGATGAGTTCATCTCCGACGGCAGCGACGCTCATTAGCTGCACCTCGTGGGCATTCACGTCGGCTTGCAGTGCCTTGTGCTTCGAGATCAGAAGATACACTGAAATAGTTATGATTCATTTTAATGGATATGATAAAAACAACGCGGTCGATTAAAATTCCTTTTT
Organism: Graphium colonna; assembly: GCA_025505425.1. NCBI lineage: Eukaryota > Metazoa > Arthropoda > Insecta > Lepidoptera > Papilionidae > Graphium > Graphium colonna. Next base: position 9,254 of record JAOCPS010657816.1, on the reverse strand, counting down.
AAATATCAGCACTGTATTTAAAAAGAAACATTTGAAAAGAATGTCATATAAACATTATTTTGTTAACTATCTTAAATTAGAAGCATATACCAAAAACATTCACATTCAAAGTTTAAAATCTTATACAATTATGTATTGATTGTGATATAAACTGAATAATGGTGAATTTGTATCATGAAAATTCAGTATACCAGTGGTAAGATCGTGACCAATGTCATCAACAGACACAATCTGCTCCTTCTCCTTGATCCAGTTCTCCTCATCAGCCATATCCCAGTAGAACTGCCAAAGCTTGCGGCTGTCCTCCAGACGCTTCCTATTTGTAAAAGAAAGCACATTATTAGTTAAATATAATAATGAATTACTTTTCTAAATAGATGATATTATAATAACCTGATATTTCTTTCGTGTAACAGCAGGCTTTATAGGACAATGCCCATTTTTATATGGCAAACCGTTCTAAGTTGTATCAAGTTCAAACATATTAATTACTACAGAAGTTATTTTCGAAAAAAGAAACCCATTTTACGGAGATATTTGATAAATTCAAAAAATTGATTCATACAAAGTAGCTTCTATTGCTTTTTACATCACTATGACAGATTGCACAAACGTCATGTAAGTAAAGCAAAATTCATACTTTTATACTTCAAATTAAATTCCACACTTAAAATCATATCCATAAAGCCAAATATTAAATAATTAGTATATAATTTTGATCTTGATGCAAGAGAATTCTTGGTGCTAAGTTTGGGCATTATTCTTTTTTATATTATGTATATATAAATTTTATGTGTAATTTTATCAGTAATATTTTTCTGCTCTCGATTTATTGACTCTGTAAATTGATTACTGTATCTTAATATAAGTTAGTTTAAAAGAGGATGTTAAAGTCCATTGCGTCGCATATTGAATTAAATGCAACTTATAAAAAATATCTTGCCTTCGCTCAACAGCGAGATGTACAAGCTCGGCGTAAGCATTCTCGAGTTGCTGGATGCGCTCCACTGTGATGGCGGGGTCGCAGGGCCGGTAGCCGCCTTCTTCTTGCTCCAGGAACCTCTGGGACTGTCCTACGACCACCTGTACGAAAATTATGCTATTGATACATTAACACAAACATATTATATGTAACTAGCTCTTGCCTGTAGTTCCTTGCGGCTTTTAGATTTAATTTTTTGCACATTTCTAAGGCATAAGTAACCGAAGTTATTCCTGATATCATTTGTTTCTGCGAGTCCCAGTCAGTCAAAGCAGGTTTAACCGTTTCAAATAATATATGACCCAAAAAAGAAGAGAGATCTGTTAGCTACTCACTACTTAATAAGTACATAAAAAATTTTGTTTGCAGCAGTTTATTATTTTGCTAACTGGTAGAATATAAATAGCTAAAATTTAACAAACCTTAACGCGTTCGCCGAGGACATTGATGTCAGCCTCGACAAGAGCATGCTTCTGCAGCAGATCTTCGACTCCCATCAAATGCTTGCCGTAATCGTCCGTCAACAGCCGCATCTTGATCTCTTCCATAGAATCTAAGATGTAGAGCATTTCCTGCAATAACCAGTAATGATTGAGAAAGTAGAAAAGTATATTAAACAAATATTTTTAATTAAATCATGCCTAAATCTGTAATAATATTATAAAGTTAAAGAGTTTGTTTGTTTGGTTGAAAAATTGTGTTGAAAAGCCCATTTATCGAGGAAGATTTTAGGTTATTATAACATACCAATAAGAGCAGAACAGCAATGAAAAATATTGAAAAAACAGGGAAAATTTAAGTGGGTAATACCGCAGAGAGTAGCTAGTAGATTATATTTTAGTGTTTGACCAACCAGCGTCTAACTTGTAACTGAAACTTCTAAATTTATGTCGCATTATTATTTTAAATTAAACCATAATATTTATAACTTTGTTGAGTACTTTTATTACTTAATTTCATTGAACTCAATAACTATTTTTCTCTACTTTGATTATTTGCTTTTGCTCTCGATATGATGAATAACAATTCTTATATTTCACCTGGAAGTTTTGTTGCAGCTGTAAAGAAAGCTCAAGACGAGCACGTCTTGCGCGTAACAGCTCTAACAGATAAGCCCATAATCGTAGGACGTTGTCTCTGCGGGCACATACTCTTTCCATGTCATGGTACCTGTATAATGGAAATACATAATGATATAATTTGATAGGATGTTTTTTTTTACTTTACAGCCATAATTCGGCTTTGAGGATTTCTATACTAAAAATAGATTTAAGGTGCCTGTGTTAACCCAAAAAAATAATTTGCGTAAGAACTGATATTTGTACGCATTCAGTAACATAATATTATCCAACGCCATAGTATAGCAGTGGCGTAGTTACACAGTACAGTTTGCTATGTGGCTCTGCCCATCTTATATATCTCTTTAATAGATTCAAGCTATGGAATACATTTTAAGCGTGAGCATAGCTTGTATGTTCTTATTGTGTTATTATTACTTAGAAAAATAACAGTATTGTTACAGTATAGAGTAAAATTATTCACGTATCAATATATTCTCTTAAAGATAATAGGGTGCCAGTCACACTAAGTTTGCATACATACATTATATCCATCATTGTTTATTTATTTAAACTTTTACACAAAAAAGCACATTGGGTATAGGTGGACTTAATGCCTAAGGCGTAATCAACCAGCCAACTTATGGAAGACGCAAAGAGAAACGTCATTGTGCACATGAATCCCAGTATTCATAATACCATTCATCATCATGTTCCTTCATAAAATACGCACCTCTCAGCCTGCAACTCGGAGCACACAGCCACGACCGCCTGCACCCTCTCCTCATAAGCAAAGATGTCGGTCTCGATGGCCTCGTGCTTCTTTGCCGCCGCCTCCACCGCAGCCAGGTCGAAGCCGAAGTTGTCCTGGCTCACCAAACGCTGGTTCTCAGAGAGCCACGTCTCTCGCATCTGGGCCTTGCGGTTAAATCTGTCAAAGCAGTTGTAAAGAATTTAAATTTTATTTATCTAAATGATCAATACAGTATAAAAAAAGATGGTTGAAAGACGTAAAAGCCATCCTTTTAGTTCAATAAATTAGTTCAGTAGCTTCGTGCATCTTATACAAACATCTTGACACAGATTTATATATGTACTTGCTGTTGCTGGCGGTTTCGTACGCGTATTTTGTTTTTAGAATTGTTTAAAACCCACTCTACATGTTAACCCACCTAATAACCGCAAACAACTGATGACATTAAAGCAAGAAGTTGAGAGAAAGCAGCCGGAATTAAACAACAGAAGGGTTTGGTTTTTCAACACGATCATCAGTCCTGACCTTGCAACTTAAGATTTCCACCTGTTTCTGTCTGTTAGAATTTTGTAGGCAATGCCAGGTTAACTTTCGAGAGGGCTGCCAAAACCACTTGACGTGGTTTTTTTATCAGATGTACCAAAATTTTTGTAACAATGGAATCATGTCCCTACCTATAACATGGCAAAAAGTTATCGTACAAAACGGCACCTACTCTGCTATTCAACTAAGAATGTACACGACTTTAACCTCGAGTTGTCAAAGATCTGTCAAAAAGTAATATATTTTTTTATTTGAAAGCTATGACTCAACAATAAAGCGAGAGGTCATGCACATTCTTTGTTGATCGGCACCATACATACTTTAGTCAAATGTAAATGAACTATATTTACCCCAACCTAATATTAATTTAATTCTTTATAAATATAAAGTGATTATATTCTTAAAGAATTATTACCGAACTTGTTGCAATTATTCCAGTTTTCGTTTCTTAAACGAACGAAACTTTCATAGAGTCGTAACATTTTAGAACATTCCAGAATGCTAACTATAGACTTGCCTTGCCGCCAGCTGTTCCAGCTTCTCCTGCCTGATGAGCTCCTCTCTCAAGGCCAACTCGCGCTCGTGCTCAGCCTTCTCGAGCCTCTCCCACGCGCGGTTGATGTCGTGTATCATGCGTCCTTCGCGGGGCGTGTACGGCTTCTGGTTGGCAGCGCGCATCGCGGATTGAAGGGTGAATAGGAGCACTTCTAGATTGCCTTTCTCGACAAACCTGTACAAAACATGGATATGTTAGCACAGTACAGTTTAATTTTTTCTTATTCGATATACAAAACAAATATTTGTAAACATTGCCACATGGCATTGTATAGGTAACATTATTATAGTCATAGTATTTTTTTAAACAGTTCACCAACAATAATGAATGATTAATTAGCCTTAACTTTACACGGTTCGATATTTTTAAGTACTGGTTGCTTTCTCGGCGTCAGAAGAATACCATCGTTGGCTGCAGCCAACACAATGCTGAGCTGAAACCTTTTTGGTCCAACATTTCAATTGTGTTTATAATTTTTACTTCTCTTAATATTGTGTATAATTATAATGTCAGTTATTTTTCATGTGTAGCAGTATAGTTTATGTAATAATTTGTTGTTTGCTAGATTGAATAAACAATTAGTTATTATATATACTATAATGGACATAGCTTCAGTAAAATGTGTGACAATAAGGATAACCAACAAGTAGTTAGAAGAAAGGATAGTCCTATTCTGAATACTATGATCAATTAACGACTTTGCATTTCCTTTACTTGCATAAAGATTTACTGATTATAAGTAGTAAATTTAATTATGCAGACTATCGAATGAATGGGTTATATATATCGGATTCTCGTTATGTGTGCTATAGGTAATTTATCATTTCACATAAATTATAGTGAAATATGGCACTGGGATAAACTTTGAAGTTCAATCATCTTAACTCTGCAGCGCTACAGATGCAAAAGAGCCTAAAATGTCTAGCAGGGGAGATTTTATTTGTTGAAGCTTTACTTTTATTTTCTTTTTTAATGCAATATAAGCACACTGTTTAATAATATAGAACAATAAATAAGTATTAAACCTTTTCTGTTTCTTCTCAACTGAAACCAATGTCTATACTACACGTTTTACTTACTTGGGTGGTTTCTCTACAGTGCGGTAGTTGGCGAACTGTATGAGCTGTTGCCGCACTCCCTCCAGAGAGTTGGCGAACGTCCTGTCGCCCAGGGCTTCAATGGTTCTTTCGATCCACTGTAAAAGATCGCTGAAATAAAAATGAACTTTTAATATTCAATGTCTTGTATATTAAGTTAATTTACATAAAATATTAATGATTTATACCTATATTAATAAATAAATTAAATTTACACGAAAATTATAAAAATCCGTGCTGATAACGGTTAATTATCATGTTGTTTTTTAAAGTCCTAAACACAGTTAACCATGCGATTCTCGGGAGTGTCTTTTTAGTCCAATATTAAATGAATGGAGTGCTAGAACCACCCATTTAAAGTCACGCACGAACAGCCTATTTCTGAAATTGGATTCTCTTATTTAACCATAATCTATTCCAGTTAAAGGTACAAGATAAGGTAAAAAAAAATTGTTAATCTTACATTGTCTTTATATACCTTTCAATATCAAGTTTTTGCTCCACAACTATGGCGAATTTTTAGAATGAATTGTGTTTGTCTACTCTAGTCTCCATTCTTTATTGGAACAGGCAATACATATCTATTACATTATGTTATGTTATAATTTAATAGTATTACCTGGTGAGTGATTCATATTCCATCATCATCTTCTCGTTCTCCATAGCGATGCCGACCACCTTGCCGATACGCTTGCCCTGAACGGTTTCCTGCTTCAACTTGCTGAAGTAATGGTAGTAAGTCACCACATAGGTGATAATCGATTTCTCGTCCGGATGGTCGACGGCGATATCTGTCAAAATATTATAATAATGTATGAATGTTATTTATTTCAAAGAGCAATTCTTGTATATAAATTCATTTTATCAATCTTTAAAACAGGTAAAAAAATCTGAATATAATAAAATTATTTAATTTTACTTTTTAAATAGTATAATTGAAATTACAAGAAAATACCGCATGGAACTCTGTTATCCAGATACTTTTGTTAGTACAGAAAGTTGCAACAACAAAGAAGTGATGGTCCTGCATTGATTTTGCGTTGTGAATGGATTGACTGACTGTATACTATTACATGTGATATCTAATTATTTGTATATAAGAAGCTTACCTTCGGCGTCCAGCAACTTGGTAAGGCCGAGCTTCTCTTCGGCGACATTGAAAGCGTTGTTGAGATTGTGTATGGGGTTGGCCCTGTGCAGTCTCTCGAACTGTATGAGATCGGGCCGATGTTTGTGTATGATCGCGTTGAAGGCGAGACCGTCACGCCAAGACGTGGTGAAGTTGCGCACATTCACGTTGTTGTAGCCGGCCGTCTTCATCTGGCACCAGAGGAGCAGGGCATCCTTGGCCGACTTTGTCTCTTTGTTGTCGGTCTCCTCGATGGTGATGTCTTGGATCTGTGGAGTTTTAAAATATTTTATTATTGCTGAATCATAAAAAATAATTAAGCGTCGCTTAGTATCGGTTGCTATTTTCCTTCCAAATTCCATGTTCCTTTTTACTCTAGCCAGTGAGTAACAAAAACAGTTGCAACCATCATTGTCAAGTTCACTCTTTCCCTACTCGGATACTTCCACAGGGACAATGATTATTCGATCAAATCAAATTTATTGATGGTCAAGAATATTACAACTGGTTTGGAAGGAGAGCCATTGACTTGAAACAAATCGACATAAGAAACTCAACGAGACCAAACAGATTTTTTAAAGTTTTCCAAAAAGCATGTAATAGAATTATACAAACAGTAAATTTGACATGAAAAAGCCTGGAGCGAGCAATTAATTACCAGAATGTGTTGTCATTTAAGTAATCGATAATCTATACTAATATTACATAGCTAAAGAATTTTTTATTTGAACGCGCTAATTTCAAGAACTGCTGGTTGAATTGGACAATTCTTTAGGTGTTCGATAGTCAATTTATCAAGGAAAGCTTTAAGCTATATATTATCACGCTACGATCTATAGGAGCGGAGTAGCTTAGAAAAATGTTGCAAAAAAAGTGTAAGTTCCGCAGGTGGAACCGCATCTAGTGCTATAAAATTCATGAACACAAACTCTCTTTGACATTTGTTTTAAATTCATTAACAGATGCATTTTGAAGGTTTCGTGGGATTTTGATGGGAGAACTGACTTGGAAGCGCAATATGATGGTCCATATGAGGCCGAGGCTGAGGCGGGGGTTGCCGTCGACGATGTCGTGCGAGCCCATGTTCTCCAGGTGCACGCGCTGCTCGCGCAGGAACTGCAGCGCCTTGTCTACGTTCTCCAGGCAGTGGATTCGCATCTTGCCCTTGGTCGGCCGGGGCTGAAACAAAACGAATTAGTCACTCATATTGAACGAAACTACAGAATATTATAGCAATAATATGTAATAAACAATATTATTTTTGTACAAAACTAAGTTCAGACTTGTTTACGTGATGATTGATGATTTTTTTTAGTTGTTTTTAGTACTAGGTAGTGGACCCGTGTTATGAAAACTGTAAATAATACTATATTCTTTCAAATTAAAAAAAATCGGTTCATTAAAGTCGACTTTTAGAGGTATCAAACATAAAAAGTCAAATTAATTAAGTTTCCTTCTGTTTCCAAGTCGGACTTTATATGCAGAAAACTTTCGTTTGTTACTGGGAAATCATCAGTATCATTTACGATTTTAAATTTGTGACAGCATTGATTTTGGAAACAAGTATTTTGTACAAAATACAAATTATGCTTGCAAGTAATTAAAATAATACTTACAAATATTGTTGCATTAAAAACTAATTCTTCTTCATTTTTATCGTCCTATTTATTACTACCAATATACTTCTCATAAAGTGGATTAAGTCATATATTTGGGAGTCACCATGATCACTACTGTGTCAGGTAAGTATGTAACGATAATAATAAACATTGCAAGTAAATAAAACTTTTTAGTGACCAAAGATATTGGAGGCTGAATACAACACCAATGTGCAACCCCAAATCACTATCCACTCATTGATATAGTAAATAAATATTCGAATTTAGGACGTTACTTTAATGGTTAAATATAATCTGCGATGTACAATAGAGCAGATAAAGAAATTAAAATATTGTCATAATTTAAAAATCTTTGAGTTGTGCAACATTTTTCATGGTTAAGTTACAAATTTAAAAGAAAATCTTGGTTGACAACTGTTTTATGCATGACTCCGCCCCCTGCATAATAGTGCCATAAATAATTCATCCGAATAATCAAGGTAGGATTTTACGTAACAGACAGCCGAAATATCAAATGCGCGTTGGATCTTTGTTCGCATTATTGAAATGGCGTTTAAAATCCGGATACGTCTCTACCCTTATAAGGAAACTTGTGTGCAGTTTTAAAGACGTGGGTGACCCTTTTGGGACAATGCAAGTCGACTTTTTTATCGCGTTTGCTTTCCCACGTTCACCGGCTACCAAAAGTTACTTGGTAACTTTAGAAGTCCCTCTTGAAAATTCTTATAAATTGTCGTCAAGCAATTGTGTTGTGTTGTCAATTGTTTTCAAGCGAAATAAAATGTAGTAAAATCATAGAAATTTCGTAGTTTTTAAAATAAATAATACGCAATATTTGTAAGACAAAGAAAGGGTATAAATATAAAGATTTTATAAAAATAAAAAGTGGAGAAGCACAAAGCAGAGTTGGACAATTTTAATTATTATCAAAAACTTATTAATATTTAGCAATTTTCCTTCTTCCTGATTTGCGTTGTTATATTCCCTTAGAAATATAAGTAAATCTATTTGCATTTATCCAAATGTTGAGTTCTTGTATACATCAATTAACAAGAAAACAATTGATTTACTTTATTTTTCCTTATTTCTGCTCTTTGAATTTTTCGCCATTGTAGCATTTACAACAAACATCAAAACATATAGTGAGGCCAAGGACGATACTATACGATTAACTTAATCATTGTGATCTAACATTTTTATAAAAAAGCTTTAGGTAAGTTTTAAATCTACATTACTTTTTTACCAGGCAATAGATGTAATAAGAATAAAAACCCATAACTAGTGCGTGTAAAGATTTGACTAGTAATATAATACATCAAGGTAATTGAACGGATACGTATCTAACAATCGCAAAAAAATTGTATCAAATACTAATACTAACGTATCGTGTGTATTAGGCATAGGCCGTTTCAATGTTTTTTCACTTGCTATCGGTTTTATAACGTTATCGTTGCCTACAATGACAACGTTATATAACCGATAGCAAGTGAAAAATCACTGAAATGGCCCATGCCTA
>JAOCPS010657705.1:0-10774 GCA_025505425.1 Graphium colonna | reverse complement strand
CCCCCCCCCCCCACCCCCCCCCCCCCCCCCCCCCCCCCCCCCCCCCCCCCCCCACCAGAGGTGTCGATTGCTTAGGTCATCAAAACGTCTTAATCCGGCCCTGGGGTCTGGTTGGATTCAATATTACGTTATAGACGTGTATTATGAATGTTAATATTATGGTTTACGACTTACTAATTAGCAAGCATTGAAGTTATTAATCGTATTAATTTTTTTCAGGATGTTTCAAAAATAGCTACAACAAAGGCAAACGTATATGAGTTAATACAACTGATCTTGTATTTTAATTAGGCCTCTGAACTGGAATACGAGACCTGTAAATTGATAGAATAAAAGACCCGTAAGATTGCGTAGGTCTCACCTTTGAATAGATAGAGTATATTTTTGAGAAGCGACGAGTTCTGTTCGTAGTTCCTACTAGCCACAACCATATTTATTACGGTGTGTTGCCGAAAAGACAGTATGTCAACACTGAAAAAGTATTTTTTTAACTCATAGAGTTAAAAAAATACTTTTTCACACTTCCACAATGATTCTACAAATTTTTTTTAAAAATCCTATTTGTAGTTTGTTTTTAAAATCAGAATGACGGAGAAGATATGTTTCGCAAGTAAATTTTTAAGGCGTTTGAAGTCGGGTTTTGTAGAAAATATGTTTAAATAGATAAGAATAAAATTAAAATAACAAATTAAATCGTTAATCATTTTTAATCATTAATAACAAATGTATCAAAAATATGATAAAGGACTCGGAACAAGAGATCTACAACGCCGCGCGCCAACGGCCGGTCGCAATCAGCCCATAGCCGTCGATCTATATTATTCGATTCGAGGGCCAGGAACAGTCGTTTTGTATCTCATTGATTTTATTATGAAGGCTCTTTTTGGAAAATCTTCTAAATGTTTTGTTTGTAAATATAAAAGTTTTTTTAAAATATTTTTTTAAAAAAATGTATATATAGGAAATAATCACGTGCATTTAGTAAATGTAAAATATCAAGTTGAAACTTATTTAAGATACATTGTTATTTTATTTTTTTAATATATGAGTATCTAAAACAATAATAATAATTATATTCATTAAACAAGATTATTTTCATAGGAAATTACAAAAAACCCACTTTAAACCAAATCTTCTGAGAGTTTCACGGTACCAAATCGTAAATATATACTTACACATAAAATATTTTTTAAATCAGTTCATAAATCATGAAATCGATGCCGGATATAATGAACGAATATAACATCTTTTCACAGCTTTTGCTGCACTTCTGCGGCCGTGCTCGCCAGGGGAAGTACCACTGCCCTTTATAAAGTCGGCATAAAATAAAGTATGCATGACTTTTGGGAATGCCGGATAGCCGTGTCTACCCTTTTCTTTTCCTATTCCTATCCCCTCCAAATCCTTAATCCCGACCCAACCCTATCCAATAAACCTATTCTATGCAATATCTCAGGTTAACAACGCACTCGCAACTCTCAGAATGTTGCGAGTGTCTATGGGCGACGGTTCCATCAGGTGAACCGTCTTCTCCTTTGTCTTCCTTTCCATAAAAAAACATACACTCGAATTGATAACCTCTTTTTAGTAGTCGGTTAAAACTAGACGAACGAAATATAGGTCACTAAACCTGGCAATTAACCCGTCTATAAACTCAAACCTTTTCTTCAACGGGTTCAATCTAAATCTTAGGAGGCTGAGTCGGCGCGTTAATCTGTCTCCCAATCGAGACAAGAACCTTGGACCATCCAGTCATGGTTTGTCAATTACGGCGCCATTGTGATGGGGATCTTGTCTGATGTTATCTCCCCACAAAAAAACCGCTTGACGGCGTCTCGTGTCGTCTGTCTTGCGCCTGGATTTCGGTTGTCTTTTGTCTATGTATAGAGTAGTTCTTGGACTGTGCCAGTTAACCGACTTCACAAAAAGAAGGAGGATTTTTTTTTATTTTTTATCGTAAGGAAGACAAACGAGCAGACGGTTCACCTGATGGTAAGGGGTCCCGTCACCCATGGACACAGGCAACTTCCGGAGAATCGCGAGTGCGTAGTCAACCTAGGGAAGTGGATAGAATAGGTTTATTGGATAGGATGTGGTAGGGATGAAGGATTTGAAGAGGAAAGGAGTGGGAAAATAAAAGGGTAGATATGGCCTTACTTTATTTTATGCCGACTTTATAAAGGCAAACAAACTTTATAAAGGAAGGCAAACGAGCAGAAAGTTCACCTGATGGTAAGTTATCCTGTCGCCCATGGACACACCCAACATCCGGAGAGTTGCGACTGCGTTGACATGCTGGGAAATTGGATATAATAGGTTTATTGGATAGGTTGGGTCGGGATTACGGATTTGGAGGGGAGTGAGGAAAGAAAAGGGTAGACATGTCCATCCGGCATCCTCATAAATCGTAAGTAGTATTTACCCGGACGAGCGTGGCGGTAGAAGTGCAGCAAAAGCTGTGAAAGGATGTTATGCTCTACCACCTTGTAATGATATAAGTTCTGTATGTATCTTTTTCATGTAGTTACCAATTTCATATTTTCAATTATGCTTTCAATTGGTAAGGATTAAGAATCTATCCATGTATAAAACTTTACAAACCTTGATATCAGTTATTTGGTTTTGTAATGTTTTGAACGACTTCAAAAAAGGAAGAGGGTTCTCAATTCGAATGTTCTTTTATGTATGTTTACGCATATCTCTGCTATTTATGAACCGATTTTAAAAATTCTTTTTTATCTTATAGGATATTCTTCCGGAACGGTCCCATTGAGTTTTCAGGGAAATTGGTTAAGTAGTTTTTTTAAATAAAATAAATTGACTTTATGAATATTTGCGCGTATCTCTGTTGTTTATGAACCAATTTCAAAAGCTCCTTCTATATATATAGATAAGGCATTTTTATACAGTCTCATTAAATTGAAAAAAAAGTCGGTTCATTAGTTCGTTTTTAAACAAGAATTACAAAATTTAGGAATCGCAACTGATCAACCAATTTGAAAAAACATTTTTTTTTTATCTTATAGAGTATGCTACCACGATGATATATCCTAAATTTTTTTTATAAAAATCGGATTAGTAGTTTGTTTTTAAAAATCAAAATAACGGAGAAAATATGTTTCGAAAGTGCATTGTTAAGGCGTTTGAAGTCTGTCTTTGTAGTTTTCTGTGAAAATAAACTTTTAATAAAAAATAATACATTTTTATCAAACGCTTATGAAAGTAAGACCGCCTCCGTAGCCCAACGGTATGAGCCTTTGCTTTGTAAACCGGAGGTCATGGGTTTGAATCCCGTAGGGGAACAATATGTTTGTGTTGTTGTTTGTTGATTGGATTATGGCAATGCTGGCTGATCACACGATTGACTGAAAAGAAATATGATCCATGCGTCGGATGGGCATGTTAAAAGTCGGTCTTGCGCCTGATCTCTCTCCGGTCATATCGGAGAAAGGCAGACCCAAAACAAGATGGAAGAATGCAGCGTTAAAAGGCATGAGTGGCTGCCGAGAAAAAAGACTGATAACAAAAACTGAAGTCACCACCATATGGGATATTAGGTAGGGAGTGAGAGTACCGTAGAAAAAAAATAAAACCCATCAAATTATAGATAAAAATAGTTCATAATATAAATATTTATTAAACGTCTTGTAGCATATGTAAAAGATTACCAACATTCAAAATTAAAATGACCACTTCATAAGTATTCAATAATTTCCTAAAATTAAACTTTTTTTTAGTAATAATTTTTTCCTTTTCTCATTAAACATGTTCACTATTCTTCTTCTTCTTCCGAGGCTATACCCAAATAAGGTTGGCGTATAATCTAAACAAAAATTACCTGAATATTAGTTTTTTTACAAGCTTTTATTTAGTTTCATCTGCCCTGTTGTCTATGCATCTGTAATCAAATGTTTATAAATAAATTTGACCCACTTTCCGGTGTCCGATTAAGCTGGAATGCATTTGCACGCATATGTCTATTGGAAGGCAATGCAATATTATGTTAACTTAGAGCTCATCTGATGATGGAGCCGGAATGAGGCCATAGGAAGTCTTTAATTATGTGACGCAAACCTATCGAGTTTGGGCACGTTTGCTTTTCTCTGAAAGATATATATCGTATAGAACATACGCATATAAAAACTTGTTTAAAAAAATCAAATAAATAAGGCATTTATTAATTGAATTAATTTACACGGAGCGGTTGGCGTCTGGTGTCCGCAACCAAAAGAGAATCTGAATTCGAAGGTTGGATAAGTTGTCAGGATATTTGAAGACACTATCGTTCTGTAACTACTGTCAAAGGGGTCCGTGACAACCGGGACTCCTTACATACCCATCTGACGTATGGATCAGTTTACTTAACAGGCAATCGAGTGATAAGACTGCATTGCCGTAACTCAACCATGAAGTAATTGTTCCGCCGCAGGATCCGAACCCACGACCTTCGGTTGGCCAAGCAAGGGCCCATACTCGGCCACGGAGATGTTGCACTTTTCTATTCTATTAGGTCGTTATTCCCATCTCTAGTAAAATAGTCCGAGGAACTTGTCCATCACCAGCGTAGGATTGGAGATACAGGGAACAGCTCTTGGAGGCGCCATTAAATTGGATCCTCGCTGAACAAGACGTCAATGGGATTTAAATACGTCTACCTCGATCGTTGGGGCCACGAAGTTTGTAAAACTGGATCAGGATTTAAATAGAAAAATACTTTGTTTATCTTTGAAAATAAAGATTTTTAAAGATATACAAAGTGTCAATCTTTGTATTTCTTTTGAGGCCGATGTCTAGTAAAAGCAAGTAATATTGAGCACATAACATTAAAAAAACATATACACGTGAGGTTGCCCTCTTCTTTTCCTGCTCTATTACCTTAAATTTATTCCTAACCCCTGTGTCTTTCTACTTCGACTTCGTTTTAATTTTTACTTGCAAATCCGACTCACGATATTTTCAGACAATGCTGTGATCAATTCGCATTACCCTAACCAAAGAACAACAACACAAGATCTGTCTCCACGGGATTCGAATCCATGACTTCAAAACCACTTGGCCACGGAAGCAAAGCAGTCGAGAACACTAAATATTTTTTTTTCTTTAATATTAGAAAATTGATTAAAAATTTTACTAAAAAATCACAAACATTTCAACTATGCGCTAGAATATGGTTTACGCCAATTAATCAAGTCCTCCTGCCCGAATTACGACCACGGCGGCCAATCTAATCTGAGATTAGCCAACTGCGCAGGAAATATTATAGTGCACAAATGTACGCGCAACCCCGTGCACTCTCTATTCCTTCGATGGGACGGATATCCAACACGACCGGAGAGAGATCCGGCGCAGGACGCACTTTTTACATGCTCATCCGACGCATGAATCATCTTTCTTTTCAGGCAATCAGGTGATAAGCCCACATTGCCCAAATCCAATCAAGAAACAACAACACAAAGTCATTGTCACATTAAAAAAAATGAGAATGGTACACAAACCTTCGCTTGTTTGATAAAATTGCGTATAGCAATCCGCCGATCTCCTGGCCCTTTTCCTCCAATCGAGAAACAATCGAACCCTGGACGGCGCGGTCCAGTGTACTGTCAATCGTATCATTAAAGCTCCTCCGGTGGGTCACACGTCAACGGGCACTTCATTAGGCACTCTTCATACGTACGTGAGACACATTCCTGATGGGTTCTGCATTCACTTCAAGCAGGAGATTGATGCTTAACACCTGGATGGTAAGGGCTAGTTTTTCTTGATATTATATGTGAGGGTAGTTGGTGTTCTTTGTGCTTAAGAGACATAAATCTGGGATTAAGAAGTTGCTTAGTTCAATCTAAGCTTACTATATTTTTTGAGAATACTCTGCTGACACTGTTGTTACTCGGCTAGGTTTAAAACAGACCAATGTATATCAGAAATTGTTTTGTTAGGCAAGAAGGTAAATACGTTTTATAAGAAAAGTTGTGAGTTTCTCTTTAGCTCTCCTCAGCAGGACCTTTCTAGCTGGTGGTAGGTAGAACGATTTTTTTTCTAAACTGTAAGAAGCTCTCAAATGAAACATGTTTCACACATTCCTGATGGGTTCTGCATTTACCTCAAGCAGGAGATTGATACTTGACACCTGGATGGGAAGGACTAGGTTTCTTGAAGTATATGAGGGTAGCTGGTGTTGTTTGTGCTGTTAAGAGACAGAAATCTAGGATTAAGAAGTTAATTCAAACTAAGCTTAAACCTTGTCTTTAATATTGCAGAAAACTTTGTGACACAACTGTGTGGAAATAGCTAAATAATATTCCTCGTTACTCACTTAGGTTTAAAAACAGACCAATGTTTTAAAAGAGCAACTGTTGAGTTTCTCTTCAGCCCTTTCCAGCAGAATCTGCCTTTCTAGCTAGTGGTAGGTGGCAGGAAAGAATCTTTTCTAAAACCTTTTATGGAAAGGAAGACAGACGAGCAGACAGTTCACCTGATGGTAAGCGATCCCATCGCCCATAGACAGACGCAACATCCGGAGAGTTGCGAGTGCGTTGTCAACCTGGTAGATCGGATATAATAGTTTTTTTTGGACAGGATGGGGTCGGGATTAAAGATTTGGAGCATAGGAAAAGAAAAGGGTAGACATGGCCATCCGGCATCCCCAAAAGTCTTTAGAAAATGAATAAACGTATTTTAAATTTGGAAACTGTAAGAAGTTGACAAATAAAACAAATAATTGATGAATTTTGATGATGATGAAGATTAATGCATAGCGCTTGGTTGGTAAGGGCTAGTTTTTCTTGAAGTATATATATGGGAGTAGTCGATGTTTTTTGTGCTAGATAAAAATCTGGGATTAAGATGTTGCTTATTTAAAACTAAGCTTAAATCTTAACTATAATATTGTATTAAACTTTGATGACATAACTTTTTGAAAACAATACTGTTGTTACTCGCTTAGGTTTAAAAACAGACCAATGAATATAAGAAATTGTAAATCAAAATCGTTTTTAAAGTGCAACTGTTGACTTTCTCGCCAGATCTTCCCAGCAGAATCTGCCTTTCTAGCTTTGTAGGTTGTAGGTAGCAGAAACGAATATTATTCCAAATCTTGGACTTCTATCAAAACGCGCAAGCGTTTATTTGAATATACTTATTTTGAATTTGAATTTGGAAACCGTAAGAAGTTCTCAAATAAAACAAATTTTTGATGAATTTGACGATGATGAAGATGAAGCGTAACGCTCGGATGGTAAGAGTTAGTTTTTTTTTTTTTAAAGTATATGATGATGAGCTAGATGTTGTTTGTGGTATTAAGAGAAAAAAAAATCTGAGAAAAAATTGCTTAATTCGAAGTCTAAGTCCTTCATGTAACGAAATAGACAAAATTATAGTTTCTAAGATATCTATTCTGATACAAGATTTTGCTCACAGTATCACTTATTTGAAATTGGATAGGATAGGTTTATTGGAATGGATGGGTCGGGATTAAGGTATTGGTGGGAAAAGAGAAGGGTAGACATGGCCATTCGGAATCCCCAAAAGTCATGCATACTTTATTTTATGCCTATTTTATAAAAGACGGCAATACGTTCCCGGCGAGCGGCCTTAAAAGTACAGCAAAAGCTTTGAAAAGACGTTATGTTCTACTACATTTTTTTTTTGTTACAAACAGCCAGAAATTAATGCAATTTATTTGTACGAAAACAACTGGCACAAAAACCAAACCAATTTCATCTCTTATGTTTAATTTTAATGTTATCAACAGAAAATTATATCAAAAATTAAATATGAACGAACATTCTTTAAGTTTACAGCCAAATAATTTATCCACTCCAATCGTCCCTTTTGAATTTGATTGATAAGCTCTACAATCATATAAATTATAGTAACGCGCAAGGTTAACTGACCAAGGTTATAAACCGTTAATTGGGATTGCTGCCAAGTAGTTGCCAGAAGCTACATTCCAAACAAAACATTAACTAGTCGTTAATATGACAGCAGTTTTAATGAGAATGTTTTCCTAGAAAATCACGAAAAATCTACTTCAAACCCCATAGACGTATATTTTCGAGGCATATTCTTGCGTTATTTTGAGTTTTAAAAATACTACTTATTCAAAGTTTTTGAAAATTTCATGTGACAATTTCAAAACTATACACGTTCACATAAAATATTTTTAAAAATCCGTTTCTAAATGACAGAGATACGCGTGAACACATAAAAAACACAGGTATAGATGGTAGAGCATAACTTCCTTTCACAGCCTCTGCTGCACTTATACGGCCACGCTCGCTCGGGAAAGTACCACCGCCCTTCATAAAGTCGGCATAAAATAAATTTTGGGATGCTGGTTGGCCATGTCTACTCTCTATTCATACTCCTCTCTCCTCCAAATCCTAAATCCCGACCCCATCCTATCCAATAAACCTATTCTAACCAATTACCAGGTTGACAACGCATTCGCGACACTCCGGATGTTGCGTGTTTATCGGCGACGGGATCGCTTACCAGAATGTCTTTCTACATAAAAAAGCATTGAAATCTCTGAATTGAGATCCTCTTCCTTTTTTAAGTCGGTTTCAAATATGTTTATATAACACGACTGGTTATTAAGCAATTGCCATGAATTTGTTTATGCACAAATGTCGTGCATTTAAAATATCGTTTCGACATACTCAATCAATAATGTCGATATGAAAATTGAGAAAAAATAATTCCTCTCACTAATCTACGGGCCGTCTATCAACGTATGACGTTTTGTAATACAAATTGCTTTACAAATGCATTCAGAAAACCCAATTCACATTTGATTTTGGTCCTAGTTTCGTACGTATTAAGGGTTTGGTAGTTTTTTGATGGGTTTTAAGGTTTGTGTGTAGGTCGGGTTGTCAAAGCGTCGCGAACGAGCGCCGACGCGGGACAGTCTCGTGCTGAGAGCAATCTCATCCAAGTTCGCGGCCAGTGATGGGCTGTACCCAAATTACGATGTCGATAAAACTAGGTAAATTAAAAAAAAATCACTGTTTTTTATTTTTTATCGAAGGCTGATTCAAGAGTTCCTTTGAAAAATGTATTTTTATTGATTGTTTATGGATTTTATATATACTTTGTTTGTTCATACTTTACTTTAGATACTGCTGTTTCACACGCCTTTTTATCATTTGCTAGTTTTAAAAGTCTACTGTTGCTTATAAATGAAAATATCACATTCATAATTTATTATTTAAAATAAATTAATATTTTATTTCTTACTAACTAGTCAATAATTGAGTTTAAGCATACTATTTGTTTTGTTATAGAATGAGAAGACAGTTCATCTGGTGGTAAGTGATCCTGTCGCCCATAAACACACAACAGCAGGAGAGTCGCGAGTGCGTTGTCAACCTGGGACATTGGATAGAATAGGTTTATTGGACAGGATGGGGTCAAGATTAAGGATTTGGAGGGAAAAGGCGTCTGAAAAGAAAAGGGACGGGATTTATGCCGACATTATAAAGGGTGATGGTATTTCCCCTGGAGAGCGGGACCATAGAAGTGTAGTAAAAGCTCTGGAAAGATGTTATACTCTGCTATAGGTAGTATATAATATACTAACTATAAAAATATATATACAGAATTATTTCACGGTAGTATAAGAGACATTTTTAGCAGCGGTAATTTATCGATATCGATAACTAGTTAAACGGACATTGACAACGTCATTATTGGCACGACGGGGCGCTCGGGTCAGGGATTCGAGACAATCTGTCAAATGGAAAGAAATCACACACACACCGCTCACACCGCCGTCCTATTAATCATTTTTCGGACGATTTTTTTTCTCTTACAATTTCCGAACTTATGTTCTCTCATGCACCAGCTACTTCTAACACCGTAGAAACGTGCATTCGATTTTGAACTCAACAATAATAGAATAAGGTTTAAGTTTGTCTGTGTATTTATCTCGTATGTGGTAAGTTAGAGCGGTATGTCTTTTTAAACAATAGTTGTCGTTTGATTCCAGATGTCATGTTTGAAGATATGGATCTTGACGGAAATTCTGACGGGGTCAAATGTGTACAAGATCTTCAATTACATTTGACACAATTTCAAGATGGCGCTTATCTCACGGATTTGAAATCTAGTTAGATCATGTCTGACTTTGATTAATTTCTTTGTGTTCAGCATTTCGAAAGGTTTAGTGTATTTACTTAATTTAAAATCGATTAATATCTAGATAATCTAGCTAGACTATACTCTGTGAGAACTTCAAGTTTAGTAAGTACCTTCGCCCATGGACACACACTACATTCTAGGAGTTGTTGACGCATTGCCAGCCTAGTGTAAAAAATATTGCGCAAAAAAGGATTTTTTTATGAAAAGGAAAACAAACGAGCAGACGCTTCCCCTGATGGTAAGAGATCCCGTCGCCCATGGACACACGCACTATCCGAAGAGTTGCGAGTGCGTTGTCAAATTGGATACCATAGGTTTATTGGATAGGATAGGTTCGGTATTAGGGATTTGACTTTATTTCATGCTGACTGCATAAAGGTCGGTGGTACTTCCCCGGACTAGGGTGGCCGTAAAAGTGCAGCTGTGAAAAGATGTTATGCTCTACCATCTGAGAAATGGATGCGGTAATAGTGCAATGCCTTCAGATATTCTGACGACTAATCCGTTCTTCTAATTCAGTACATAATTTTTTGAATGCTCTTGTAGCCGGTTGGTGCAGTCGCAGGTCGTGGGTTCGATTCCCACACGGAGCAAATATTTGTACGACCTACAAATAGTTGTTTCGGATCTGGGT
>JAOCPS010657594.1:0-10774 GCA_025505425.1 Graphium colonna | reverse complement strand
CAGTTTGTCAACATACTCTGAAAGGGCCCAACCATTACATCAGATTTGATAGGCCGAAAATCCTCGCAAAAGAACACTGGTTCCCGCCAAGAATGATTCGTGAGGCTATTGTATTTAAGAAACATCCAAATTTCAATAGGGAGGATGGTTGGGCGCTACCATCTGCTTGGGATCCCATTATAAATAAAATCAACTCAAGCAATAAACATAACACTGCAAGACCTAAGGATACAATAAGGAGTTACTGCGTAGATGGGACTAAAATTTAATATTAAAGCTGACGATATGCTGGATTGACAAGTGACACCAGACACGCTGTAAAGGTTCCGAAACTTTGGGTGAAAAATTTTAAAATAAACCGCGATGAAATCCGTAAAGTGGTTTAATTTAAAAATATCTAATATTCGCGTAAGTCTCAGAAACAAAAAAGTTATAACAGTTCTTTGAATAAATAGTTATTCGAAAATCTGTCTGGTTTCTCTACGCAATGAATTTGATTTTTTGTATTTTAAAAAAAATATTACAATTTTTTATGGTGCCCCAAAATTACTCAAATGAAGTTAGCTGGTTTGCGAATTAAAATATCGATATGTAATAATACAGTTCTAAAACAATTGTCTATAGCGCATACTATTATTATTCCAGATGAGAATCGAACACATAATAAACCCAAGTGCTTAGCCAATGCCAACCAGTCATCAAATTAGACAATGATAAACCGTGATAAAATGTTAATATATTTGTTTTTTTTTATATATATATAGAAATATCGTATTTTTTATTGGCAACAGATATATCGTCTAACAGGTATCTTAATTTATTTGATGTTTGTCTGTGCAGATATTTTCCTGATATTATTATTCGCATCTACAACAACCATCAACTTGTGATTTGATTTATCCTTCACATCACCATATTTTGACAAAAAATATTAGCTTGTTATTTATTAGAAGTTATAGCTGTTGTCCAACTCGATGGTCTGATCAAGCTCAATCCTCTCTTAACACAAACCTGCAAGTGCCCTTCACGAAACTAAGGATCGAAAGCTAAAGCTGGAGAGAAAATGTCAGAATAAAGGTCACCCAGGAGGGGAGTCACGACTCTCAGTAATGAGGAACACGACAGAAGAAGGAGGATAACAAAGAACGTTAAACGTCTTTGATATTATGACCAGCTCTTTAGCAGTGTGTCAATAGTAAACTTTTATTGGCGTCCGTAAAAAATCTCAGCTCGTTACGTTTTCCGCATACGAGAAGCATTCAATCTGCGTCAGTGTTTTCTATCCGAATTGGGCATCCGATAAATAGGTCGGAGCTGTGATTGCTTTCCATATCGCTTGTGTTAAAAATTTTAATTAAACTTAAGTTTGACTTGTACATGCTTTACGCTGAGAGTAAAGGTGAAAAAGGTGCATTCGTGCGCTTTTTTTCTAATTCGTCATACTTATTGCGCATTTTAATCGACTTAAAAACTGATTTTGTTTTATTATGTTTATTCGCGCGCGTCTCTGCCATTTATGAACCGATTTTAAAAATCCGAGTAATGGTCCGTTTAAATTTCAATAAAATGGATACAGTAGTTTGTTTTTAAAATCACAAAACAATATGTCTCGAAAGTATACTTTTAAGGCATTTTAAAACGGTTTTTTTAATTTTCTGTGAAGACAATCTTGTTTGATTATTATGTTTTTAAATAAAGGATGCTTCTTATGTCTTGCTTATATAACGAATAAGGTAGTGAACAGAATTCTTTTTCTTGTGCCTCTTCATGTCTGAAGGTTGGCTCTTAACTTTGAGAACAGTCTGGTGTCTTGGACGCTGTAAAAAAAAGTTCCTCTGTGGATGCAATGCCACTCCAATCCAGAATACTTTGCAGTCACCACTTTAGTCCACCACCGGGGCGTCTTTTGCCTTTTATTTTGTCTACCATGTTCAGCTGCAATATATTGTATCGATCATGACGCATATCGTGCGACTTTTCGTCTTTTAATAGTTTGCTGAAGTTTTCATATCGATACGTTTAAGAACCCTTTAATTCGAAAACTTTTGAATGCAACTGGCGCGAAGCATGCGAAGGTAGAACTCATCTCGACAGCTTCGAGATGCCGTCTAGTGTGATCTTGATGGTCCATGCTTCACAACTAATACTTAATTTATCAATTATATATGAGAAAATACTTTATTGCGAAGATCTATAAACAAAATGTTAAAGCGTAATAGTCTTGCATTAAACGAGGTGAATTTCCTGACCTAAAGAAACATAGTAAAATCATTCCAGTGTTTAATTCAGGCAGTACTACAGATCCCAATAATTACAGACCAATTTCTATACTGCCCACTTTTAATAAACTTTTAGTAGATCAGATTTAAAATATTCGAAAAATTCATTTTAAATCAGATCTTATTACATTTTAATGCACATGGTCTTCTTAGTAACAAGCAATTTGGCTTTACAAGGGGTCGCTCAACAACTGATGCAGGTGTTCTTCCTATTAAGAATATCTTTGAATCTTGGGAATCATCGCAGAATGCCTTAGGTATATTCTGTGACCTAACCAAAGCATTTGATTGTGTACAACATTAAACATTGGTCAGGAAACTACGCCACTATGGCATAAGAAATTCCGCACTCACACTTCTTACTTCCTATTTGAGCCATCGAATTCAGAAGGTTGATGTGAATGGCAAGAGATCTCCCGGGGCGTTGGTAAATATGGGTACCTGCAGGGATCTATTCTTGGCCCTTTTCTCTTCCTCGTCTACATAAATGACTTACCATTTGTAGTCAATAACAACCAGGAGATAGTATTATTTGCTGACGATACTTCTTTGATATTCAAAGTTACTAATACGTGCTAATATATTGTAAAAGTGGCACATTGGTTTATATTAATTATGTAATACTAAACAATAAGAAAACGAAATGTGTAAAATTTATGACTCCCAATGTTCAAGATGTAAAATGTAATGTTATTCTGGATGGGGAAGCGTTAAACCTTGTTGAGTTGACGGTATTTCTTGGAATCACTATATATGCAAAACTGCAATGGGGCCCTCATATAAATAGATTGGCGAGTATACTCAGTGCAGCAGTTTACGCGATAAAAAAATGACACAGCTAACTGATGTAGATACAGCTCGTCTAGTGTACTTTAGTTATTTCCACAGTATATTGCTTATGGCATTCTGCTTTGGGGAAACGGCACTGATGTAACTACGGTCTTAGTTCTACAAAAGAGGGCTATTCGAGTAATCTATAACCTGGTTTCCTAAGAATCATTAAGAAATTTGTTTAAAGAGATTAAAATATTGACTGTTGCTTCTCAGTACATATTTGAAAACTTAATGTATGTCCACAAGCGTAAAAATGTATTTCTAACTCATAATGATGTACATAATGTAAATACTAATAACAAGACTGAAGAAGATTAGAAAATCTTTTATCGGACAATGTATACATTTTTACAACAAAATCCCAGAAAACGTTCAAAATTATTCCGTTAATAAATTCAAGAAGAAAAGTGTTAAGGAACGTTTGTGTGTTAACGGCTACAATAATATTAATGATTACTTGAATGATAACAAACACTGGTAATGAACTCGCTCCAGGCTTTTTCAAGTTAAAAGAAACACTTTGTAAAATATTTAATTGTCTGCTATTACACATTTATTAGAAAATATTGATTAAAAAAAGGATTAGTCCCGCTGAGTTTCTTACGCCGGTTCTTCTCAGTGGCTTTTGTTCTAAACCGGTGGTAGTTTTTTATGACAATCAATAAGCAAGTAATATCACTTCTATATTGAATTAAGATATTTTAATTTTGATTTTGAGTCAACAATTTTCTGGAAAATAATGTTATTTACTTAAACCCAGTCAGCAACATGTAAATAACAATTTTCTAGCAGTCATAAGATATACCATGCAGATAAAATCTAACATAGAAATATATTTCAGCTGTTCAGACTTCAGACAGCACTCACTAAACAGCAATTCCAATATTGTATCGAAATATTCCGTTGTTTGTTTAGGTAGTGAAAATTTTGCGTCGTTGGCAGTGGAACAACAACCCTGAAGTGCAAACTATAATTTTCCACTTGATTTACTTTTGATTTATATCTACGTCTGTGCACTAACATTTACTCTTGGATTTGCTCTATGTATATTGGGTAATCAATTTTTTCGGCATGTTAGATTTTCCGCAATCATTTCGTTTTCCTGTTATATTTTATTTGGTGAATTTCAGACTTAACTATTCACATTCGTGGACTGAATTGTAATAATGGACCACTCTTACTAGTAATTTTCTATATCTTTCGGGAACTTTATTATTTCTGGACGTAAGGTGTACTGTCCTGTATTCGCGACAAAGTGGAAACTTTTTATAATATATCGAGAAAGGTTAGCAAGCAGATGGTTCACGTGATGTTAAGTGATCCCGACGCTCATAAACAGACACTATTTTCAAAGACTTGCGAGTGCGATTTAAGCTTTGGAAATCAAATTGAACAGGTTTATATGAGTCAACAACCTTTCAGCGTGGAAGGAAAAGGAATGGGAAGAGGAGAGGGTAGAAATAGCGAACGGGCTACCTGGACATCCACGTTTAATTTATTTTATACTAAGTTTTAATTTAAGGCGTCGATAGTTCATAGCTAGTTGATAGTCCCTTAGAGATGCAAGTCAGAGCATGGGAAGAGTGAAAATTTATATTATTAAGAGCAATTGAGACAGTTAATACATAAAAACGTAACCTATAAACAAACAGTAAGACTTTATATTATTGCTTAACATATAGGGCGGAGTAGTGTAGTCATTATAATCTTCGCAATGATATTGAAAATTGGGCATTCTGAATAATCCCTCAATTCTCACGCCCAATAAACATTTATTTGAAGGGCAATAACTCGCGCGCTATTGACATAACGGAAATCCACTCACGTCCGGGCCCGTCGGAGGAATGTACGAAATGTCAAGGAATGTGTCGCCTTTGACTCCGCCCGGTATTCGGTTATAGCTTTCTTTTTCATCCATATGTCTTGGATTATGTAATCGGGGAAATGTTATAATTTTTTTTAAAGTGCTGTCATTTTTATAACCTTTTTTAGAATAAACGCACACGCAACCTCCGGAGAGTTGCGAGTGCGTTGTCAACCTGGAAAATTGGATAGGATAGGTTTAAGGATTTGGAGGGGATAGCACTGGAAAAAGAAAAGGGTGGACATAGCCGTCCGGCATCCCCAAAAGTCATGTATACTTTATTTAATACCGACTTTGTAAAGTGGCACTTCCCCGGACGGGTATGGCTGTAAAAGTGCAGCAAAAGCTGTGAAAGGATGTAATATGTCAGTAATTGTTCTGGTTTCGCGGTTGCGTGAGGATAATCACAGTTAATATTATGAATGCGAAAATTCTCTTATGTTTATTTGTAACGATTTCGGGTCTCAACGGATCATCTTGATCTTTGAAACATGAGAAGATGCAACAAAGAGCCCTCTCGGTGGGAAGATTTGGCAGCATATTGCCCATATGCGAAATACTGTGAAAAGGAGAGTCCGTAAATTTGGGGATCAGCGTAAAGCCGACCTTCATGCGAAACGCGATTGACTAAAAGTTCATCCTCCCGTCGCCATTAACTATGATTACAACGGCGTCCTCGTGTGCCTTTATTGTGCGCGAGGATTTGTTGCGAAATTCGGCTCTATTAGCCATAGCCGCAACTCTCTACTAGCAACTAGGAGTCGAAGGGATGGCCATGGCCGAAATCAGTCGGAATCTGAATCTGTTCAGTTTACTCTGAGCAGAAGAAAGGTTCAGTTTCCGGAATAGAAAATACAAATCTGACGGTCATTAAAGCTCAGCCTACCGAGATAAATAGACTTCAAAGTCTAAAAAATATGCTTGGACCACAGGAAAATAAATAGGAATTTATTTTTTTAACTAAATCTTTATTTCGCACCATGATCCATAGATTTTATTTTAATTGTACAATATTTGATAACTTGAGAATTAATGTCAATAATTCAATGCATTACATTAAATATAAATTAAGCAAAAATTCAACAATATACCAATAAGATAACAATTAAATTTAGATTACATAAAATTCACACAAAATATAAAAACCATTAAAATGGTGTTTAAATAATTAGTGTCTATTTACGCCAGATTACGGTATTGCCTCCTGGGACGTGCAGATGGGTGTGCAGCCAACGTTGTAAGATAGGGCTGTCAGGCTTATCTAATATTATTTGCAGTATATTATCTGTACTTCCACGGATTCTGCACATCAACGATACTACTCTTTTTCGTATGACTGTACTGAAACTATACGTAAAGCTCTGAGCAAACATAGTTGATGCATTTAGGCTTCCCCTTAACAATTACATTTCTAGAGTTATCTTTCGCATATACCACATTTACTTTTACTAAGAAACATTAAACTATCAGTTATGTTGCATGGTTTTTTATAAGAAACTGGCTCGTGTCTGACTATCATTATTTGTTTAACAACCTCCGAGACGATTGTAACTTTAAAAAAAAAAATAGGCATACCAAAATTATGTTACATTCTTTCATGTTGAAGTGAGGAAAATAAGGAAAAAATTTATGCGACGTCTTTTCGTGTTATACGAGGGAAGGCGACAAACGAGCATGCATTTTCTCTGATGGATGTTAGTTGCTAAACTGCACAACTATGTTTTCATGTATATATACTTACGTTCTTTAACTTTGTCTGTCTTAAGGAAGGAAATGTGACTTGCATTAAGCCAGGTCACATATTAATAATATGTAAAACATGAACCATTGCATTGCTGTATTTAGAACTTGCTACTTTGTTGTTTGATCGATGTGATTTTCGGTAATCTAGCTAATAAATAACTATCTGTGTGTCATATTTTGTCCAAAATCATTGATGCGTTTTGCTGTAAATAGATGATTTGATTTAGATAGATGATACATGAATCGTGAGCCGATGTTAAAAACGGGACAAGTTGAATAAGTATGATGGGAAAAGTATCAATTGTAGTCACATTCAAAAGTACATGAGACTGTAGTAAAAGAATTCTAAATTCGAATTTAAGGAAGAATAAAATGTCATCGGATAAAGAATCGGTGAAAGAAAACAAATAACTAGACTTTTGTACTTTGCGTAAGTCTTTGCGTAACGACATACCACTGAGTACCATCGCTTACACCTTGATGGTTGGCAATCCACTAACGTGAAATTCGTCACTTTCTGCCAAGCACGACACCTTTGTGGAATCAACTGACGCCAGCGGTATTTCCGGACCGATACGACTTAGGAACCTTCAAGAAGAGAGCCTGTTCTTGCCTCATAGACCGGCAACGCTTTTGCACCTCTTCTGGTGTTGCGGAAATCCATGGGCGGCGGTGACCACTTTCAATCAGGTGCGCCGCTTGCTCGTTTGCCGCCCTCTCTCTATAAAAAAGGCTAATTCCTTTTCACTTCCCTACCCTTCCACGGTGACACCATTGTAAAACGTTACGAACTTTACTAATTCTGTCCAGTCCAAAATGTTGCTTTATCGATTTGCACCGAACAGAAACAGCAGAACTTTAGTTATAAGGGAAGTCTCCTTACCACGTATCACCCTATCGATAAGGTTACAGTGTTATCGCTTATTATCGTGCCATTTGTTTACTTTATAACTTTTTAATTTCAATCGACTTCAAGATATTATGGAGGTTGTCAATTCGAATTTTTATGTTATTTTATGTACGTTCGCGCATATGTACGCTATTTATTAACCGATTTTCAAAATTATTTTTTTTATCTTATAGGGCATTCTTCCGGAATGGTTCCATAAAATTTTCTGGCAAATCGGTTCAGTAGTTTTTTTTTTAAATCAAAATAACAAAATTGATTTTATGTGTTTTCGCGCCTTCCTTTATAAACCAATTTCATATATTCTTTTTATATGATAGAGCATTCTTCGTAGATAGTCTCATAAGAGTAAAAAAATTATTCATTAGTTTGTTTAAAAAAATAACAAAATTTAGGAATATTTGCACATATCTCTGCAACTAATGAACTGATTTGAAAAATATTTTTTGTCTGATACACTTCCACAATGATCGTACAGAGTTTTTTTTTATAAAAATCGGATTATTAGTTTGTTTTTAAAATCAAACTAACGGAGAAGATATGTTCCGTAACTACACTTATAAGGCGTTTGAAGTCGGTTTTTGCAAGTTTCTGTGAAAATAAACTTGTGTTGTTTAGTCTTGTAATGAACTTTATACCATTGTCTATCGAGTTCATTGCGGTGATTGGCGAGTTAAATCAGTAACGAAGGCGTCAGATGAACTATATTTATAAATGAATCTTCCTTATCCTGTACCACTATATTGATATCGAAACATTGGTTTATTATCGTGCCATTTGTTTCCGATGCAAATAGACGGACCCTGCTCGGTTTATCGCCACCCCCGGTCTAATATAATGCAAATGTGTCTTCCTCCACTGACTGTTATTTTCATTTCTCGCGTATTCTTTGCATTTGTTTTCCTGCTCAAATTATTGCATTGAAGTATTGGTGTAGACTGCTAATATAGTTTTAGACGGTTCAAAGCAAAGTAAATCAACATCTTATTTTTAAATTATCCCACTACAGGGCAAAGGCTCCTCTAGAC
This sequence comes from Graphium colonna, assembly GCA_025505425.1. Taxonomy (NCBI): domain Eukaryota; kingdom Metazoa; phylum Arthropoda; class Insecta; order Lepidoptera; family Papilionidae; genus Graphium; species Graphium colonna. The sequence continues at coordinate 2,119 of JAOCPS010657594.1, read as the reverse complement.
AGAATGTATAACGTGGTCAAAATGTGGATACTTCCATATGCAGGATTTTGGGACGTTTTCTTCACTGTAGTAGAATATGTGGTAAATTAGCACTTAAGATTTTAATCAGAAAATTAACAATGTTAATTGGTAATTGTGTAATGAAATTGATCGTACTCAGGTTCGCTACGAACAAACAAAATTGAAGGCGAATGCCCGGACACTGAGCTCGAGCTACCACGGCTCTTGTGCTCGCAAGTGGTTCGTTTTTGTTTACTAATTCATTTAAAAACGCTACCCTTACAGTAATCCAGAGATTTGGCTGAATGAAGGCTTATGAAGGCCATAAAAAGAATTGTTTTGACTGGAAATCGAACATACGACCCGCGACGCTGAAGCCAAAGGCTTTAGCTGGGTCATTATCGTTTGTTATTTTTTATACTGGAAGTTATGTTTCCTTTTTTTAATATTTTAGGTGAAACACGATCTTCCTAGTCAAGTTTTTTTCATTTTCACTGATCCATTGTATGTTTTTAAAGATACAAGTAGAGTCATAATAGTAATACACTTTGCACAACTTTGTAACCCTTTTTACGAAAATTGAGCGGACGGACGAATAAGTATGAAAGGATATACCCCATTTTTATTCGGCATATCGTACCAAATTGCATCAAATTCAAACTTTTTTTAAAGGCTAAACTTATTATTTTAACTCATACAGAAGTTCTTTTCGTAAAGAAAACCCGGGTTTTGTGTAATGAATTCATATAGTTTCTATTGCATCCTACATCTCTATGGCCGATTGTGTAAACGTCGTGTTTGTACAGCAAATTTCATACACTGTAAATTAAATTCTTTTTCCAATAATTAAACCCACGGAGCTTAATGCCGTTAAAAAACAAGGAAATAATTACAATATAATTTAAATCTTGATGCATGAGACTTTTTGGTACCGCTTTTGGGCATTGTCTTTTGGCACAATTAAAATTTACATAAAAAAGTGCGTGAAATAGTTTTTTTTTTGTATATGTGTTAGACATATATTAAATTAGTAAAAAAACCACTACATATTATCATACCGTTTTTATACATAATACTGACATGACATATAAATATAAGTTTGGTCACGCGATTTCTTCTTTCTTGCGCGAATTGATAAGTGCAACATATACTAAAAATTCAATCTGTATTATTTGATTATATTCGTATTTTCAATAAGGAAGCTGAATCACGATCTTTGGTGGTTGAATCGAAACTCTTATTATATATTAACTATCGAGACATTCGGACAAACATTATTACTTATTCCTAATACATTCAGCTCGGAACGAACGCTAAAAAAATGCAGACTATCGATAAGCGCAAAATCGATATGGTGTACTAGCTGCTCCTTGCATTAATTATTCCCGTTTTTGCAACATCTTTGACGTGATAACATCTTATAAATCGATAACGCCAACTGCACGTACGAAAAAGCATAATTAATTGTCACGTTACCTTGAGTGTGCAAACGAAAACGCGTAGCGATATAAAGAAAGAGGCACGATTGTTCATCAATGTTTTCTTATGACGTTATAACGTAAATTTACGTACGACTTTACAGACAACCAATTTTTTCTTGTTACTTCGCTCTTGTTGATCGTAGCGTGATATTATGAAGCCTAAGGGTTTCCTGGATCAATGGGTTTTCCAACACTAAAATAATGAGCTGCTGAGATTAGCGCGTTTAAGTAACAGACAAACATTTCAGCTTCACGAGTATAATATTACATACGTATGTATAAGGCGGTGCACGTTGGCGCAGAAAGATCATATTGAGTATTGTTTGTTCCAATTAAAAAAAGAAATAACGTAAACATGTGTCACATGCACGAAATCACCACATAAATGGAACAATAACGTTTTGTAGTATTATAAGATAGAATAGAATATACTTTATTGCACACACCAATGGAAACAAAACAAATTACATATAAAAAGATTTTGAAATTAGGTTGTACTGAGGGCTTTATTACTTAAAGCAATCAGATAAACATAATAATATTAGACTAAGTCAGTTTACATGGTGGTAGAGCATAACATCCTTTCACAGCTTTTGCTGCACTTTTACGGCCACGTTCGTCCGGGGAAGTACCACCGC